>LGRX02025236.1:0-59493 GCA_001247695.2 Cymbomonas tetramitiformis | reverse complement strand
CATATGAGCTTATACATACGAACATATTGGCATATCGAACGCATGATTCCGGCCACGTTTCATCCAAACCTGGAATTATTTTCTCGTGCGCCCGCGATACCGATAGGGCTATCAATAGGGGACTAACTTTTGATGTACTCCGCCTTTGAGGGTGAAATTGCATCCAACATATGAGCTTATATATATACGAACATATTGGCATATCGAACGCATGATTCCGGCCACGTTTCATCCAAAACTGAAATTATTTTCTAGTGCGCCCGCGATACCGATAGGGTTATCAATAGGGGACTGACTTTTGATGCACTCCGCCTTTGAGGGTGAAATTGCACCCAACATATGAGCTTATATATACGAACATATTGGCATATCGAACGCACGATTCCGGTCATGCTTCATACGAAACTGACATTATTTTCTAGTGCGCCCGCGATACCGATAGGGTTATCAATAGGGGACTAACTTTTGATGCACTCCGCCTTTGAGGGTGAACAAAAACTGTATACAAATAAGAAAACAAGCAATTCAAATAAGTAATACATCCCACACTGATTGCATGAAAAAAACGAAGTAAATTAATCGTAAATATTCCGGCACACCCGCGATGCCACAACCGGCGACAACACCAAGGTATTAATTCATCAATTTTAGCCTCGCGCATGCATGCAAACAACAAAAACATATTATATATTGATGACTCCGAGAATAAAACAAATAGTATATGGAGACAAAACGTTGTACCACAGCCCGCACTGTCACCAGCTCGGTAAAAACAGCCATTGTCACGTGTCGGTCACCAGCTGAACAACGCGGCTTCCGTCCCGCCATAGGAAGTGTGCGAGCGTTCCCATTGTAATGTGAACATTATGGATCCGCTACGAATGGTTGGTCTTACCCATGGGACTCACTAATAGCCCCGCATCCGAAGTCATCATATCAAAGTATGATGAGTCGGGCATTTCGTCCCTCTTGCGTTCGGTAAGGGTCGTCATGAACGACGGTATTGCCTTCTCGCGGACTGTCAAGAATCGCCTGAGGTAGATGTTGATGGTATATCGGAACAACGAATGTCCAATATATTTTAGTCAATCTAAGATGCAATTCATGAAGACTTGGGTGAATTTATTAGGTCACGTTTTAGGAGCCGAAGGCTGCCGCCCCCAGCAGGATATGAACCGTGCAGGCGTCTATTTCAGGCATTCGTGGCTTGCTCACTGGCACTAATCCGAAACATGTGAAAAATTAGATGCCATCATGTGAAGTATTGGGCGCTCAAAATACGGCAAAACAATCAATTGTCTACCAGCTGCGGCGACCTCTGAACTCCTTATAGGCCTTATTTTGTTCGCTGTGCGAAATGCGAAGTTCTCCGCAACAATATCAAAAAATGGTTTTTGTGGAACCCCAGCACAGCCACTAACAAAGGCTTTGCCCGCTACTCACAACTTGAAAACTAACGGCATATCCATCCATTACCCCTCTACATGCATTTCAAATACTCCCGGGCGATCATCTTTCATTCAAGAGGCATATGTCGCATAGTCCTTTCTTCACGTGCTGCACGTCGTTCTAACATGTCTTCGCCACGAATCTCCGATGCAAATCCATGTTGCGATTCTGTTGACCTGTCTTATTCATTCGCAGCTACTGTGCAAGCTTCTCTATGTTTAACCGCAGCACAACTTTTCCCAGTCCCTCAGACTAATTCCACTGGCTCATACCGACGCTAACAACACTTCGACGGCGTGCAGAACACACAGGGATATACGCACCAACGTAGGGCGTCCAAGCTCTCGCCTTACACCGCGATGTCTTCTATCACTGCCAAGTTGTCTGCACTAAAGCTAAGTAGTCCTCGGACAATGATCATAAAGTCTTTTAAGTGGCCTTTCGTAGAATCCGGAAACCGTGCTTCATCGGATACTCGTAACAGCTGGACAACCTGACTAAGTCCTTTGAAAAGCCACTGTCATATCGTTATGGGGTGTTGTTACTGACATGCCTCACACGATCTTCAAGCTCTACTTCTGGTCTGTCTGGGTCCAACGGATATGCCACGGAATGGCAGTGCTTTCACAGTGAAAACCCAGTGAAAACATTCAAAATAACACGCCAAACGCTTTTACTCTAAGAGCCTAAGACAGAGGGTAATAACTGCTTACCAGGGAGCGCATCCACCAGGACCGCGCGTGGCCACTAAAAAGTTGTTAGAAAGGATTCCGACAATATTCTGCTTGAGCACCGACGAAAAAAGCTGATTATCACAAGCTACGATGTGTGAACGGAGACATCGTAGCTATTGGCTTCCGTGGAAAACACGAAATGCCGGTAATTCCCATCACTAGACGCAAAGTTCATAAATATGATTTTCTGGTGCGCATCAGGCCCCAAAATCGCCTTGCCGAACGTACCAGCGTCGGCAACTAGCTCGCGCAGCAACTTTAAGTCATGACGGATTCGCTCCGCCATTCGCGCTTTCGGGATGCCATCCTTCAAAACCGCAGGAAGTTCGTTCAGGTCGTTGAGAGCTTGCTCTTCCGCGGCGACGATCTCGCTTTCGCCTGCCTCGCTGCTCAGCTCCTGCCAGATTCGCGGCAAAAATTTCTTCCCGGTATCCGCGTCGATTCCGTAGACTCCCCTCCTTTTTGCACCGCTGAGCTCCGGACTGCAGTCCACCCAATCCCAAAACAGCTCCCCGAAGTTGCTTGCCTCGAAAAACACCTCTGCTGCGGTTTTCTTTCCAGATGAATATTCCAAGCATAGTTCGTTGTCATTGAGTTGCCGATGTCGTAACAGATCTCTCATACGCAAGTCGGCAAACGCTGCTCTCCTGTTTATAGAGTCGCCGAAAATTATCTCAGCACCCGTAGGTTCGACTTCGACACGAAGCTTAAAGTCCCCGCAGTAAATTTTGACGCCTTCCTTGCTTCGCCACTTGGCGACACGCTCGTCGACGCTGTGACTGAGGTACGAACATTCGGCTTCGATTCGCAAAGGATACCACGTCTTCTGGTTTGTTTGTTCCAAATCCATCGACGATACTGGGGTGGATACGTTGTAATTCTGTAGCTAGATCGTTCATTGGAGCCGAACTTATGAGTTGTGCGATTCTGTTTGCGCACACTTGCCTAAACGCAAGAACAATCGAGACCAAATATTTACGCTCATCACTTTCAGTCGATTCGACAAATATGCGATTCTCCACCGTGATTTGGCCGATAATTTCAGAACGCTTCTTCACCCCTTTATCTCTCTCAATCGTTTTCGAGTTTGCCCTCTACAGTACTGTACGTCTAGACGTAGAGGGTAAAGATTCCAGACCGCGACCGGTCGACAGTCACACGACAGTCTACAGTCGAGTGTCACAGTACTCTACTGTAATGTTTAACTATCATTGGTTAACTGTGACTAACTTTGACTATCTGACATTAGATTATGACAGGGGTGTCAGCGGGGGTCTGTAAGGGCCGCCAGGGGGTCTGAAAATCAGTTTTGGCTGTTTTAATCGGCCGTGGAGGCCCCCCTATCGTGACCCCTCTAATTTTTGTGTGCATCCAGGGTTTAGGGTTTAGGTTTGGCAGAATTATCTCAGAATTATGTCAGAATTTTGTCAGAATTACGTCAGAATGTGTCATAGTGGCGGCTACGACGACACCGCCGCCGCCGGTGCCGGTGACTGTGGAATTTGAATATGTCTTATGTGTTAAATATGGGCGTGCTATAAGAAACGGCGCGGCCTTAAATTACTAAAATTAAAAAAGGGAGGTGGGAGGTGGGAGGTTGCCGTTTTCAGAAAGTATTTTAGAATTAAATAAATAATCTAATATGTTTCATTCGGTTTCATTATAAAAAAGTTTTCAAAAAGTAGCACCTCCCACCACCCAAGCTCCCTTTTTAAAAAAATATAGATTTAATGAAAATGAAAAAATAAATTCGATAAAAATGAAAAGTAAATTCAATAAAAATGAGAAATAAATTCAATAAAAATGAAAAACGATAAATATTAAAAATAATCGGTGTGCGGAATGGCGCAGTCTATTAATATATCTATCATATATCAATCATTTTCTTTACCAAAAAAAAATAGAAAAGGGAGGTGGGAGGTGGAGGTTGGGTAATTTTAAAAAGTATTCTAGAATTCACATAAATATATCATTTCATTATATTGTCATATGAAAAACTTTTCCGAAAAGTAGCACCGCCCACCGCCCAACCTCCCTTTTTATGAAAAATGGGAAAGTAAGAAGATGTAAGAAGATGTAAGTAAATGATAAGTAAATCACACACTAATGATTTGTTTTGACCACGCAGCATATTCACCGTCATTTTACGCACATTTTCGGTATTTATTTATTTCCTTATATTATGACTATCCAATTGTTCCGCACGCTGATTGTTTTGATATATTTCCGAACATTGAAGCAAGCTCGGTCGATTTAGTAATTCTCGATTTGCCATATAATCAAACCGCTTGTAAATTTGAAAACGATAAAATCGATTTGAAACGACTATGGGTAGAGCTCAAAAGAATTGGAAAACCGAAAACTGCATATATATTTTTCTGCACCGTACGGGTCGCATGTCGTCATGACGGGTAATAATGTAACAGCTATTTAAGTGTAACAGCAACGCGCAAGAGTTTGGTGGGTATGAGTGCAGCAATCTGGAGACCATAAGTGCGTGCTTGAGCTCAATGCTCCTCATATACTCTAGTGCTCTCACGCGCCGCACGCGTTACCACCATCGAGTTATGAACTCGAGAGCACTAGGTGAACTTGACGCATCGGCCAGACAATATAGCCATTGATGCTCGCATGTTGTTCAGTGCATGCTAGAAGCGAAGATGCGTCTTGATAGAACAACTCAGTTCTTAAAGACTTATCTTGCTTCGCCATCTCGATGCCATATACTTGGCCTCTCGATGACTGATGTCACTCACCTTAGGTGGATGACAGGCATACTAATTGTACATGTCATGCTGCAATAGTCACACCGACTGCTTATGTGACTCTTCCCGTAGTAGTGCTTGTGACTGCCACCCGAACCAGAAGCCTAATTGTTTATGCCCATATAACGGGTTAATTTATCAACTTTATTACATTCTGAGAAAACTATCACTGAGTGAATATATCCCGGGTCTTAGGGGTATATCCAACGGGTTTGGACCCACGCACTCTTTGTTTGACACTGCGAATTTTAGCCATGTCTGGCTAAACAACGACGCTTGAGATGGAGTGAGGGGCTCCACTAGAGGCGCGGCGGAGCGGTATGGCCTAGCTGATGTATGGTTGATTGGATTTACGGGAAGCTTGTGCACGAGGCGGACTTCATTTTCCTCACTACGCGTCGGTTGACGTTGGAAATTTTGCTCGGATCCGACACCACTTTCCTTGGCCGCGTCACTCTGCATCCACATGCGCGTGGGGAGATTTTTACGCCACAGCTTTCCCTTGTTTTCCTCGACAACCGCCGTACGACTTTTGGCCGCCGCTGTACCGGGAGGCACGGACAGCTCAGGGCTATGCCCCATGGGTATGCCCCATGGGTATGCCCCAAGGCGTATGCCCCATGGGTATGCCCCGAGGCGTATGCCCCATGGGTATGCCCCGAGGCGTATGTCCCATGGGTATGCCCCGAGGCGTATGCCCCATGGGTATGCCCCGAGGCGTATGCCCCATGGGTATGCCCCGAGGCGTATGCCCCATGGGTATGCCCCGAGGCGTATGCCCCATGGGTATGCCCCGAGGCGTATGCCCCATGGGTATGCCCCGAGGCGTATGCCCCATGGGTATGCCCCGAGGCGTAGGCCCCATGGGTATGCCCCGGGGCGTATCGCATGGTATGTATGCCCCGAGGCGTATGCCCCATGGGTATGCCCCGAGGCGTATGCCCCATGGGTATGCCCCGAGGCGTATGCCCCATGGGTATGCCCCGAGGCGTATGCCCCATGGGTATGCCCCGAGGCGTATGCCCCATGGGTATGCCCCGAGGCGTATGCCCCATGGGTATGCCCCGAGGCGTATGCCCCATGGGTATGCCCTGAGGCGTATGCCCCATGGGTATGCCCCGAGGCGTATGCCCCATGGGTATGCCCCGAGGCGTATGCCCCATGGGTATGCCCCGAGGCGTATGCCCCATGGGTATTCCCCGAGGCGTATGCCCCATGGGTATGCCCCGAGGCGTATGCCCCATGGGTATGCCCCGAGGCGTATGCCCCATGGGTATGCCCCGAGCGTGCATGCCCCACTCGCGAATAATGGGGAGTTATCGGATATTCACATAAGTGAGCGAGTGGGGAAAATAATCGATGACAAAGCAGATTTCAGGAGAAGATCTGTAATGAAATGATTCATGGTAGATTCCAGGAGAACATCTGCAATGGCAATACAAGTATCATGATCTGCCGGATGATTGGTGGAGGAGTAACAGAATCAGGCATGGGCTGCTGGTAATTGGCCGATGACAGATGTCAATCTAGGAATCCTGCTAGTGAGTTAAAGAGCAACATGGTGAAAGGGGAAGCTTGGGAAAAGTGAACCTCAGTTAGTGTTGATCAAGAGAAATTAAGGACAAGTCGTACATGTTAGTGTTAGGCTGTATGCCAAGACTGAACATAAGGATATAGATGTTATAGGTTTGCGACCATACATTATATCGAAAAGTGATAGTATTGCTAGGCTGTGTAGCCAGTATATGTCATGCAAAATAAACAGTGGAATATAAGGCTAGGAGCCTATGTGATACACCAAAAACAATAGAAAACATAAAAAGAAAAGAAAGAAGATAAAAGAAAAGAAAGGAAAATAAAGAGAAAAATATGTATAAGTTATCAGGAGTGTGCCTGGTACAGCCGCTCCTTCCGCACCTCGTCCCAGTTTCCCTCACTTCGTCTCTACAGTCTCTTTTATCATGGTTGCGACTAGATTGACTTCGAGTATGGCGTCACGCCGACGTTCTCTAGCAACGATTTTCGACTCTGCTGCCGCACGTAATTCAGTCACGCCGTGTTCTGGTGTTCCGGCTGCGAACTCCGCCCAGGCAGTTTTCTTGGCGGGGGTTCGCTCACTGACCCGTGAGCGCTTCGACGAGAGCGCAGCGAAGCACGTCATCCGAAAGTGTTTCCGTGAGAAGCATGAACGATTCACCGGCACTGAGTCCAACGCGCAGGTACTCCTCGCGAGGCTTGTGCATGCCCTCCAGGAGGCATTCGAGGCACGGGACGTTTTATTTGCACCGCTTTTCGACTTGGAGGACTCCACGTTGGCCGTCCGCTCCGAGGCCAACAAACTGCTATTTTCGACTCTCGAGCTCATCATGTGTCCCGCCTCTCCGGCGGGGGACTGGTTCGAGGCGTCTGCAACGCTGCACCCGATGGACGGCAAGCGGGTTTTACTGGAATTCGCGCGTCGTCTGCTGAACTCTGGTGCACCCTTTCAGGGGACATCGCACCTCCTTGGCGTCCGCTTCGAGGCCTACACCGACCCATCGGAGTCCGTCACGGACTTCAACGCGGCCTTGCGGTAGTCCGCGAGGAGGAGGAACACCTTGGACGATGACGCGTGGTGAAGGAGCTGTTTATCACGGCGCTGGATCCGACGTTCTACGCGCCGGTGGTGTCGCGGCTTTTCACGCATCAGCAACGGGCGGCCGTGGACCTCTTGACCATGCAGCAATGGGTGATCGAGTGCTACGCTCGGCACGTCCAGGCCGGTGCGCACACTGCCACCCTGTCCGCGGCGGCCGTGGCCACTGACGGTGACGGCTCGCAGCTATCCGACCTCACGGCCATCATCCTCGACGTGAAGCGGCAGATGAAGATCTTGACGGACAAGGTCAACGGCAAGGGGTTTACCCCGCGGGCGGACAAGAACAAGATCGGCAACGCGGGGGAGGCGGCTCCGGTGTACGGTTTGCAGCTGGTGACCTCCCGGCTGGGGGGAACTGGTCGCAGTCGCATGGGAAGAAGCGCGTTGCCTTTCACAAAGGCAGCGGCGACTTCGTCCCGTTTTGCGGATATTCGACTTTCAAGAAGGACGACGCGCGCCACTGGCACCGCGACTGTCCAAATGGCGGCAAGCACGGCGCTGGGGGAAGCTTCCACAGCTTCTCCCTCGGTGACATCGAGAACGACTTACTGGCGGAGCAGTTTCAGGCGGCGATGGACGAGCACGATGGCGAGAGATTCGACGCGCCCTGCCTCCTGGCGGGGGGCAAGCCGGAGATGCTCGACGGCGTTTCGGCGTGTGCCTTCGGGCTCGAGCCGGAGCGGGAAGATGGTGCGTTGCAGGACTTCCTGCCCTACTGCCAGTCTGTCACCCACATGGGGGGCTTCACAGTAGGTGGCGTGACAAGCGGGATCTCGGCTGCCGCTTGCACACATGTCCGCGAGGACGCACCGCTGGCGGGCCACCGCCGGCGGCAATCACGCATGATTGTCTACCCTAACGAGTCGGATGCGTCCGACGACGGTGTCGTGCTGCCGGTGGACCCCATGCACGCACACGAGCCCGACCTCTGCTTTGCGGACAGGAACGCGCAGATGGGGGGCTCTCCGTTACGGCGGAGGGCAAAGCATTGGCGATGCGGTATATGCACGCCGGGTCGGAGACCGACTCTTGCGACAGCGATGTGGACGAGTCTGCTGCTGGGTATGACCCTACTGACAGTGACGATGCGGTTCGGCAGCCTCCAGCACCTCGTCAGGGATGCGGTGCACCGCCTTGGGGGTTTGGCCGCTCTTCGGCAATTGTTGTGATGGTGTGTGCACTCTTTTGTGTTTGCGCCACCGCGGCGCCACTCTCCGCTGCGACTCTTGACGAGGCATGCGCACCGGGCCGCACCGGCCTGGAGGTCGTTGGTGGTGCTGAGGCAACCACGAGCACGTCTCCATTAAATTTTACGGCTTTGACATGCTGCGATGCCGGCTTGGGCACTGTGGCACCGGCTGCTATTCCACCGCGCCGGCACGGCCGACACCGTGCTCGGCAGGGGCTTCATAATGCGAACCTTGGGCTTTATGTCCCGGTACACCCGCCCCCTCCACCGCCGCACTGGGATGCTCCACCGTCACCGGATTATTCGCCGGGGCCTACTACAGACGAGGAGGAGGGGGAAGGTCCCTCACACGGCGATCGAGACTTTTCAGAGTTCTTCTGCGACTCCGCGAATGATTCCATCACGGCATCGGCAACTTCAATTTACGGCACTATGACTGTGCTGCGGGCTGGCACAGCGGTGCAACCGCCAACTAGTGGCTACGTAGAAAGTACATCATGCCGCTCCTGCACAGTGAATGCGGTATGTGCAGAGGGGTCCGATGACGGACCGGTTTCAGATTTTCAACTCTTGACTGGGAACGCCCTGCTGCCAGAAAGGACAGGCCTTCCCCTAGAACTCAGTTTCCACCGCTGTAGATGGTGTCTGTTCAGGGGTTCCAACTTCGGCTGGCCGGTCACCACACTAGGTGGTGTGCTGGAATAGTCACACCGACTGCTTATGTGACTCTTCCCGTAGTAGTGTTTGTGACTGCCACCCGAACCAGAAGCCTAACTGTTTATGCCCATATAACGGGTTAACTATCTTATCAACTTTATTACATTCTGAGAAAACAATCACTGAGTGAATATATCCCGGGTCTTAGGGGTATATCCAACATGTCATAGTCGACCGTACTGGCAATACTTGACGACTGTATGTCATTATGACACATGATATGACATGACATGACATGTATGACAGGTATGACACGTACGACATGTATGACACATATGTCATCGGTCATATCCCTGACATACCCCATACCTACCCACTATCTACCCAATGTTTGGAATGAATTTTCGGACATGAAGATTCGTAAAGGCTCTTACGCGTATTTAGTCCTTACTATGGACAGTCTCCAAACAAAGATTTAACTGAAAAAACATTTTACACTTCCTGTTACAGCACCTCAAAGTTAGGTCAGTATGGGCATTGGGTGGGTATCAAGGCAGGGTATCGGTTGGTCCAAGATGTTATTAGTCGATAACGATAGTTACAAAAGAGCTATTAGTCAATACCGATATTGCCAAAAGCTTATCAGGTAATACCGATAATCGAGCCACTCAAGAATTAGTCGATAGTAATATTCCCGATATGTACAAGCAAATGTATTAGTCGATACCGATATTCGAATATACTAATATATCGGACTATTACTACTGCCACCCAACTACACAGCTATTACCACCCAATATTCTATTCAGCCAGTTCTATCGCCGAGTGTAAGGTGTCTATGGTTTATGAAATTATATCTACCTACCTAGTAGTTCATTGCAGCCATGAGCGAGTGCTCTATGGTACCTTCCTTGAGGCTTTTTTTTAAGTCGCCGTGCATATGCCCGCAAGCCGTGAAGGCCCTATATACACCCGCGGTGCTTGTAGGCGCAGCCAAGAACTCCCTTTGCCATTTTGAACATGTATGGTATGTCTACGCCTGCCGTCCTCCACCACTCTAAAAGCGGTTGGTGTTTTCGTGAGCAACTGGCAAGGCACGATACTTCTCAAGCGCATCTTCCTTGGTTTTCACTAGAGGCAGTGCCTCTGCCTCATCCTCCTCATCACTATCACTATCTAGGAAGCTATCTACTATGGTGCTTTTAGACATTACTGTGCGAGCATGTTGCACCACGCTTGCATCAGCCGCCGGTTGGTGCGCCGGGCTCTCAAAATTCGAATATTCTGATATTTATTTTCCCGATATGCCAGTGATTTGGTATCAATCAATACCGATACATGTACATGCATGTTATTAGTCGATAACGATATTACGTAATGAGCTATTAGTCGATATCGATATTTCGATTGGCTGATTCTGGGAGATAGCATCCTGCTGGAGCAGAGCACTGGCCAGTGAGACCTGGAGCGAAATTATCTGTGCTAGCAAATTTGAAGGAGTGGAGCAGAACAGGGGTCACACCACCCACGAGACTCACCACCTCATTTATGAGCGAGTATGGCCTTGCAGTGACCAGGGACGGATTCATCCGTACTGGTAAGCTTGGAAGTGTGGAGTGAAAAGGGCTTTCACCTTGACACCTTCCCACTACCGGGAAATTAGCAACGGAGTCGACTACTGACCTCCAGAAGCAGCAACGAGCCGAGAGACGTACCCAGAGAGCGGCACGGGTGAGCCAGCATTTTCCCGAGCTGGAAGAACAGTCAGCAGCCAGCGGAGGACAGCCCGAGGCTGAAGCCCGGGAGCCTACGGTGATATTTGAGGAAGAGATGGACTACAGCGACTCCACTCGCCTTTCCCTTGGCACTTAGTTTGCCCACATATACGGGCGCCAAGGAAGAAGACCGGCCGAAGTTCTTGAGGGACTTCGCCCTCATGTGCGAAAACTTCAGGCGCCAGCACAACGCCAACATCAGGAAGAGGCTCAGGTCCGTGACGAACGCCAGTCTCACTGAAAAGCAAAAGAAAGCCCTGAGGGATACACCTCCTGACTGGGAGACATTGTGGGACATCGTCCCCGCGTGTTTAGATCATGGCGAGAACTCACCAGCGCTCAGCTGGTGGCGTGAGAATTATGAAAGCGGGGGCGTAGTGGCTTCGAACATGGATAGGGTGCTCAAGGACACCAGCGTACATGGCCCACTCGAGGGTCCCATCCCATTTGCTAGGCCCCCCTTCAATGAGATGAATGCTGGCGCAACGTGGGTGATCGCGAGGTCAGCAACAAACCAGGACGCTCAAGGAGAGGTTTCCAACGAGTATCAAACTAATGGAACCTCGCTGAAGGGGTTGACGGGGCAAGATGGCACCCATGACACGCAGTACTTCTACGCCCTCAGGGGCTTTATTGCTGCGCTTGACAAAAAGTTCATGATGAAGGGGACTCAGGAGAAAGTTGATCTCTTGACCCAGAAGCCCCAAGAACTGGGGCAAGATGGGCTAACGTATATGAAAATGTGTCCACGCAGGGAGATGCAGCTTAACACTGGGAAAGTGGTGAGCGACGAGGCTTTGCGCACCTTCATCGAGGATTGCGTCGAGAATCTCCGCATCAAGATCTTCCAGACATGAGTGAAAGAACAGCTGAGGGCTCAGTACCCACCACCCAACCGGGTGACCTGGAAGGACCTGGAGGCTATCATCGAGGTACAGGACAAGCTCAAAAACGACGCGGAGTCCTGGATCCTCACCTTCCTGCAGGAGATCACCAGGCGGTGCGGCTGCCAGTATTCCACCTGGGAAGCCCGGCAGCATGGCCTCGACCTCACTCAAGGCCATAAAAAACTCGATCAGGAAGATAGAGTCAGCCGTGGACGGGCAGGCAGGCGACCCTGAGACCAGCAAGAAGGCGGACGCGTCGCCTTCTAAAAAGATGAAGAAGGAGGTGAACGTCGCGGAGAGAGCCAAGAAGCCTGCGTACAACAAGACACCTCCACCGGCAGAGGGCAGTCGTACCAACGACAAGCCCAAGTGTTTGCGCTGCTTCGGAGGAGGCTGGCATGAGTCCGACCCCGAGCAGTGCAAAAGTGGCTACAAGCACGTCAAGATGCCAGCGGGATACCACGAGAGCAGGCTTGACTCCAGCAAATGGCGGGAACCTGAGAACGCCGCCATGCGGATGTACAACTTGAAGAACCGCTTCAAGAACGCCGAGTGGGGCATCCTGGTGACCGACTGGCAGCGGCTGTCCAACGACGAGAAGGACAAGTACCGTGCCAAACCGCCGCCAGCGGACAAGCAGAAGAGCCCAACTGGTAACTCAGACGCACTGAAGGCTGAGTATCAGGGCATGGTGGCTGCCCGAAAGACTGCCAGCCGTGCTGGCAGTGTGAGGTCACAGGTGCTCTCCGAGGACGAAGGTTCGGACGAGGAGCTGGTCGCCTCGAACGTCGCAGAAAGGGAGATGTACATCTCAGACGCGCACGAGGTAAACCACCGCGAGATCGCTGGACCAGGGTTGCCATCCGGCTCTTCAGCCAGCGTGCTCTCAGCACTGGCTGAAGAAATGGGCGAGGAGGTGCTCTCCGACGCGCTCAGCACCCTAGGCTTGGGGGGGCTCCCCGAAGCACTGAACACGGGGGGCGAGCCCGAAGTCATGGCTGCACCGGCAGTAGCGCTGGGCAGCACTCACCACATGAGGGGGTTCCCAGTGAAGACACCCGAGGAGTACGAGGCTGAAGCACAGGTGCCTTTGGCGCCGGCAGCGGACGAGATGCAGAGGAAAGTGCAGCTCATGGCCTCTGTGATCAAGAGCCTGGGCGCGGCCTTCCGTAAGCTGGCTGCTGGGCTCGTAGCGGAGGGCAGGATAACAGCCCCCAGGGGTGTAGAGACTTTGGTAGAGCTGGCTGAGACCGGTCAACTCCCCATGCCAACGGCCTTAGCAGCAGACCGTCAGAGCAACGGCGAAGTTAATGGTGATGACGACGAAGACGACGACTGCCTGGGAATGGAGTCTGGTGATGATAGTGACGACGAAGGTGATGACTGCCCGGGGATGGAGTCCGGGGATGACAGCGACGAGGAAGAGATCCCTCTGGACGAGATGCCGGAGGACATGGTGGTTCAGCCTAGGAAGGAAAGAGTTACTGTGCGCGTCACCGCAGCGGCAGCTACCATCCAGGACAAGTTCGGGGTGACGGACTTCAGTGGGAGGGGTGAGCTACACGCGGGGACCATGGAGGCCAAGGCCTACGAGCTACTGAAAAGGAAGATGCTCAGTGGCCTCACAGAGGAACAGCTCACAGCGATGGCGCAGGTTCAGCCCGTGTGCAAGCTCCTGAACGAGACGCTGGCGCAAGGGATGGCCCTCGTGGCCTCTGGTGGGTTGCTCATGTTGTACAAGGCCCTGCTCCTAGACACCGGAGCCAACTGCAACATCATCCCCATCCGAACGGTCAACCAGCTCGGCCTGACCATCTTTGATGCCGAGACAGGGGCCAGGGTGGCCAGGTGCGATGGCAGCCCCGCGGAGTTCACCAAGTACTGCTACGTGGACGTCATCCTCGCTGCAGGCACTCCCTACATGACACTGCACCGGCTCCACGCCTTCGTCACGTTCACCAACGACACCACGTGGGACTTCTTGGTGGGCACAGGTCCCCTGAAGAACGCGTTGAAGCTCACCATCGACCTCTACCGGGGTATCGCCACCTCTGAGGCCGCGGTATCGTTGGGCATGAGGGAGAAAGTCACGCTACCACTGATTGAGCTGACGCCGCCCGCCGACGTGAGGAGCAAACGGAACGAGGACCCCAGGGTGTGCCTGGCGACGGAGATCTTTGACGACCGTGCTCCGCCACGACACGAGGCTGCGCTTGCTGAGGCGGTGGGAGAGGACCGTCTGGCCCTCTCAGGATAACGATGTGCATTCTCACAAGGACATCCTGAGCTAGCTCACCTCCTGGAGTCGTTCCTGGAGGAGCTCAGACTGAAGAGGTTCAACCAGGAGGAGCGGGAGATGCTCGACGCACGCTGCCAGTCCATGGTGGACGCAGGTGTATTACGACCCAGCTCCCTGATGCAAGCCGAGCTCACTGGGCGAATCGGCCTGCACGCCGAGAGCTCCAGGTTCAAACCACCTGCGCCTGGTACATCCGTGACGGACCAGATGTTGGGCCTGCTGCAAGCGACATCGTACAGTCAACGAGAGGCTAACGTGGCGACCAGGAGCGAGTGGTCTGATGCTGGGGAGCCAGTGAGCGCGACGCCCATTACGCCGGCAAGGCTGGTGGCAACCCAGACCGACCCTCGCTACCCAGATCTGACGCAGGAGCAGGAAGCTGGGAGCGACGCAGAGTATGTGTTGGCCAGCACGCAACCGTGGACGGGCATGGCAGTGAACCCATGGGGCAGTGAGAACAAGGAGGGCAGCTGGTCTCAGCAGCGCTTGTATGTCGATCGCACTGGCTATGCTCGCTTGTGCACACTTTGCGAGGAGGACGAAGAGGACGTACCCGAAGCAGACTTCGTGCGCGTCACGTTCGCACGCTGTGGGGATAAGAAGGACGTCCTGGAGACGGAGCTGCTGTGGCCCGACTTCACGTTGGTGGACCAGAAGGTCGACAAGGAGACGAAAGTGGCCTCAGACACCTGGGCCACGCGTGCGAGTTGGAGGAAGGACGACGACCAGGTCGCGCGCCAGGCCCATCGAGACGCCGGGCGGTACACCATGGCGGACGTCCAGGAAGCCCTCATTGCGCAGCAGGTGTACCCCACAGGAGTCGTGACTGGCACCCTCATGTGGGACAGGAGGGCGCGCCAGTTCTGCGTGCTCAGCGAAAAGACTCGCGTGCAGTGGGAGCTCATGGAGAAGATGGTACGTCACACCATGGCTGGCAGTGTCAGCATGAGCCCCATGGGCAGGGTGACTGGCGAGTTCCAGCTGCCTTTCTACTACGAGGGGGACCAGCGCTGGCGATATCAGCCCCTGAAGTATGTCCAGAAGGTGGACATTACCAACCTCCGAGCTCGCCTGAGGGTGAAGTACGACGAGGTGGTGGCCGGTGAGCAAGCCATCCCGCTGCTGAGTGCTGACGCTGTCAGATGTGACGTGCAAAGGGGGAAAGTTCTACCCGGTGACAGATGGAGAAGGGGGGGATGGTGAAGTGTTCAGCACCAACGCCGCCGCCCTGGAGTTTCTGCACTTGGGGGAGGGCAGGGTGATGCTCGCCGCATGCAAGACAAAAGACAAAGCACGGGACGAGCTTGACACCTACGGAGCTAGGCGAGACCCGCCACCTCGACCGCCGGCCCCCAAGCACACGACAGTCAGGAGGGATGAGGCGGGGCCATTTGGCCATGCATCAGCGCTGCCAACATCTATGTCCACAGGCAAGAACTCCAAGGGAGACAGTGCAGGGCCATCTGGTTCTGTGCCGCAACCAACCTCAGCCCCGCTGCGCCTGAGGCATCAGACGTGGCCCAATGGGGATTTTGACCCTCAGAACCAGGAGTATCACCCATCGGTGTTCCAGGGCACCTACGAACCCGAGTCGGACACCAACAGCGAGAACACCACTCAGAGGTCCGACTGGCTGAACCCGAGTGAGATCGCGGAGTTCGCAGAACTGGACGGGCAGACTGTTTTCCTCGTCCCCTACCGATGCTTCAAGGGTAAAATTGAGTTCCAGCTGAGAAAGCCCTATGCGGAACGAGGAAAGGGACTGCACACGTGCGAGCTCACCAGCAAGTTGATGCACCGCTACGCCTCCTCTGCAGCAGTGGGACAGCGGGGTGAGTACTTGCCTCTGGGGGGGCAGTCGAAAGGCTGTACTGGTGGACTCCTGGGCACCATTCGGATGCACGTGGCGCACCTCGGCACGAGCGAGGAGCTGGTGAAGATAGCCAAGAGCCACCTGATAGCGATCGATGGTCCGCAACAAGGCACTCTGCGAGTCCTAAAGACAAGAGCCACTCCCCGTTCCAAGGCCGTGTACTACCTCTGTGAGGATCACAGCTACTACCCCACGCGGGGATCCTATGGAGTCGTGTTCACCTTGGAGTACCTCTCCTCCAGGACGCGCAAGTTCGAGCGGTGCAGTTGGGTGACGTGGGACAAGTCAGCCGTGATGCACAGGGCGCCGCTATCCGCACTCGCAGCTCACGTGGGGCCTGCAATGCTGGCCAAGGAAGCGCGGCGAACTGAGTTGCGCACCCGGCTGTGCAGCGAGTTTCTGAGCTGCTTGGACACAACCACAGAGGGGGTCACTCCCGCGGTCTCGGGGGCACCACCATCGCCCATCCCGAGCCAAGCCGGAGAAGATGGCGACTACCCTTACGGACAAGGAGGTGCCTGGCGATGAGGAGGTTAACAGCCAATGCTGAATATATCAGACAGGACTGTATATTCGGTGAGACAGATAATCAGAATAGATGATCGGCGAGAATACTCAGTCGTCCCGTTATATGTTCGGGGTCTAGGGTTCCGGGACCGGTGACAGTCATGCACCCTAACTATAGGAATGACAGTCGGGGCGTCACTTCCAGCAGCCAGCTCGCTTGGCACGTCGCCGCGCCGCCAACGAATCCCGCATCGCGGCGTTGGAGACAGAAGGGGAGGATTTGGAGGAGGAAGCTGAAGCTCTGCTGGAGTATTTCCAGAGCGAGGAGTCGGCACAATTTGAAATATGTGCTTACGGTGAAATTCCTGGTGTCGCAATTTGACATGTGTACGCTTGTGCTTTTTAAAGGTCGTAGATTGACCGGGAATCTTCCGCATGATTTTAACTTCGTCTTGAAAGAGCGAGCCCTCGCTTACTTCTAACTTCGCCGTTGTGGATCGTCCGTTTCATCCGATGCTGTGATATCAGATCACATGATCTGCAGCACATGCTCTGCAGCAGTGTTTCGTTGCTTCATACTTCGTGTCCACATGTCACATGCTTTCGTTGCAAAGTGATCGGGGAGTTTGCCTCTACGGATATTATGAAAACCCAATGATTATGAAAACTAGAGATTATATCATTTCATTTTAAGATGCACGTTTAGTGACCGTGATCCGCGAGTAGCTGTGTTTGAGACGCAGATAATCCGCTCCGGCAACCGTTGAAACGACGTTGCGGAGACTTGCTGGCACGATGTACATGCTGCCAATGTACTTTGGTTTTTTTGATTTCGACTTGCTATTCATATGAAGAATGATTTTCTGACCCATGCGAGTATTGGACTTTTGATTGGGTGCGCCAGGGCTACATGTTTGAGCGCCAGCTGAATGTATTTACCTGCGGCGAAAATATGTATACTTGCCACTACTAACTACTTGCACTCAGCATGGCTGTTCGTATGAAGCGATGAATCGTAAGGGACAAACCCAATGTTAGGAATTAATAAGTGAAGTTCAAGCTTCAGTAGCTACCGTTTGAAACACGTGAGTGTTTGTGCAGATTTGTTGTATCGCGCTCTGCATGATTGCCTGCGTGAAGAAATACATTGGAAAGGACAGGGATTTTTCAGTGGAAATAACGGTTTGGTTTAGCAGCCACTGTTTCTTAAATGCAAGTGTTTATTGCATTGTGAATATGTGACTACATCCACAACTCAGATATGATGCTTATAGTGGCGTGAGTTGATAATGGGCGTCTCAGGGCATCTTTCATGGTACCCACGAGTTCCAATCGATAATACATGTTTAAAATAAGGCCCTTTGCATTTGCAATCACATTTTCCGCCATCCGTTGGATCACCGGGGCCCCAAAACAACGAAAAAATGCCGTTTTTCATGATATTCCCATTTTTTGTGATTTTGGATATGACGAAATATAAGTTCTCAGGTCATATTGGGCTTCTGCATGCTACTTTGTAGTTTCCAAGAACTAATGTAATATGATAGCCGTGGTCCCACCCAAAAACCGCGCGATATGCAAAAGTAGAAAATTGGCCGTTATCACTCTCATCATATCAGAGTCGTGGATGTAGTCAAGTGTTTCACATAACCTAACTTGGTTGAGTTCATCTATATTACGATTCGCTGCGGTAAAATAATTGATGATTTTATGTGTTTGCACATACCATACTTTGCCTAACAGACAGTCACGCCACCATTATTAGACTGGGCATGCCGAATTCTCGCCCGGTATAAATCCTTGACTTATCAAGTTATCAAGGCTTCGCTATATTGAAAAAGCAAAAAACTTAGTGCATGGTGCATGCATTTAATATTAATCTTAATGGCCGCGAAGCGGCCGATGTCGCGACCGCGAAGCGATTGCTCATTTATACCTAATGCGGTTTTCTACTGAATTATCTCACGCCAAAGTGTTACACACTTGCTTGCATAGTCTAGTGGATCAGCGGAAGCCTTAACCGGGAGGTCAGCGGCTCGAAACCACGGGATGCTTGTCCATAGCTAAATTTTATGCAGCATGAGCTCGTACGCGTAAGAGTACAGGCTTACGCTCGTATCACTAAGTTAAATAATAAAGCGAATGCATGAACGAACATATTGTTCCGGCAAATAACATAATACAACTCATTGTACCACTTCATATAACTGGTACTGTACACTAAATGACTGTCATCATAAATACTTTACTGTCAATCCAAAACGTGATAGTTGCATATAGAAATGCAAGAAAATGACTCAAGTTTGATGCCACAGACCAACATGATACAACCAAACTTGATCATCGTCTGGAGTTGTACATCTCACTTCAAAAGCCGGTCGGTTAAATTTGGTACAAGAAAGTGCGACGGGCAAACGGAGATGAGTTTGCTGGTGGAAGACGTTGCTCGTGTAGCGCATGCTGAGTGGGAGAAAGTACAAGTCGACTCGGTGGTCGAATCGAAGCCAAGTTGCACCGAATTCAAAACTACTGTCTTCTGCACGAGTCGTGAAGTGGCGCATGGGGCTTGCTCGACGGTGCAAATTTCCTCAAACGATCTGGATATTTGAACAAGTTTCTTCAAGCTAACGACTGACCCGGCGCAGGTGCTTACAGAGATGCAGACAGGGGAATTATTGCAAACTTGGGCAAACTAATGAATACACACTGCAACTTGTACGTTTGCGCACTGCTTTGATAGAACAGAATGTTTGACTGACATTCGCATGCTCCCTACGACTGTGTACAATACAATACAAACTGCTACGATCGCAAAATTTCCGACTTCATAACAACATTTTACGTGTTCATTTCAAGAATATAAGTTCAAACTTTGCCATACGTGGCGTGTATGACTTGTGCGTGACAAGTTGATAGATCGACCACAGATCCTTGAAAAATACCCCTTCGCCGTCTTCTCGGGCTTCCATCAGCATGCCTTGATGACATCCAGTGCACACTCTCTAGGTTCTTGAGTACCCATGTTCGGTTGTCATCGCAGAAGTCGGGGATTGAAACGACTGAGCCAATTAGATCTAGATGGTATTCCTAGCTCTGACGGAAGTCACACGAATCTTTGGTCACTATGCAGCTCGCTTCCACCAGCGCAAGTTGCCTCCTATCTTCCCGTTAACTCGATCTTCGACCAGTTGAGCGAGTGTGTCGGCGACGCCTTGTTTTACTGCAACACAGCGTCCCCTGACGACCGCTTGCAGTTGAGTTACAGCAAGATTGCTTCAGGGACATCCAAGGCCCGCCACACTTCAGGCGTTCAAAGCAATAGAAAGAAGTTTCTGTGACAACTCAAACGTATCGCATATTCCGTTGAAACAAATCGCCGGGTTGCAAGAACTTGCATGTGTTTCACCTGCTAAGGTTGTAAAGAGTTCAGAAGGTCGAAACCGTAACTTATTCAGCGTGCACCAAGCTATAAACAATTATCCAAATGAGCTGCAGCCGGCAAAGTATACACGTAAGCCGCAGATCGGAGATAGCTGAGGGAACGGTGAGCCGCAAAATAAAACGAAACGGCTAACGCACTCGCCAAGATCAACAGAGAAAAGCGGAAGGGTGACCGCAGGCTCCGATGCCAACGCTTTGGACGAAGGGAAATTTTCAGCCGCGAGCAGTGTGAAGTGTCACATCCATGATTGGAAAATATAACTCACGGAGTACAGCTGTAGCCCAAACTCGCTCGTGCGCAGACTTGCTTGAAAACTTGAAAACACGATTCACTCGCTCGAAAGAAAAGAATGAACAGCCTCTAGGAACTCACAGCAAACAAGGCCATGGACGCCATTAAACCTTCGTTCTGGAGAATTTGAAATCCCCCGTGGTCTTCGTGATCGATCCTGAAGGTGTGTGAGTATTGTCAAAAGTCAGTTTTTCCCTCAACGTAGTTAGGACACGCGTTCACATAACAGGTGCGCGCTAAGAACAGTGATAAAGAGGGGCTTGCCTAAGATGAGCACGGCAGAAGACGAAAATTACGAGAAGATTTACTCCCATAAATCTGAGCAACGATAACATGATCAGTCGTTATTCTCTTCAAGCGGTTCAAGCAGTTCAAGCGGTTAAACAAAACGACAAGAGTAGATCACTTACAACAGGAGAAACTGAATGCCTACAAGGGGAATAATGCCCCAAACTAAACCGCATACTATTGCAAGGACTTGTCTTATCCAGTGAATACAATCCAGCAGCTCGCCCTGAAAGATACATGCAAAAGTGTCAGCTCAGAATCGAGAAGAGGGGTTGTTGGCGACTAGTGAAAGGATACCAGGGCGTTCCATTCGCACCGTTTCCCACTCTGAAGAACCCTCCTTCAATTTTTCAATTATAGGTCTTTCATCAGTCGATGTTTCTGTCTTACGTTGCCGCATGGCTGCCATTTTGATTTACTAAAGCAATTTTGTTGTTTTCTTTGGCAGAATTTTCAAGTCGAGCCCGTCCAGTCGAGTGTTTAGTTTGCGAGTTCAGGACGATTCTTCATCTTCGATCTTGCGTTGGAGGGTTGGTGATGGTGCTGGTGGATGGTGTCACGCTCGGGTGGTGTCACAAAGACAATAAACATGCGGATGGTCATGGTCATCTCATGCGATCAGCGCAGCGATGGACCTCTCGCGTCTCGGTCTGCTCTCAGGCCCGTCCTTAAATCTGGTTTTGATGAGATTACGCGAGTCGCGTCGCGTCGCGTCGCGTCGCGTCTGACCAGATTTAAGGATGAATAAATCGGCTGTCTGCGACTGTGTGCACGACGGCCCATGCGTACGTGGCGTCCTACGTGGTTACGTTTTATTATATCTGGAATGGTATAAAAATAAATACACGATTTTCCGAAACGAAAAGGGGGTTGGGTCAGAAAAAAGGGGGAGAAAGGGGGAAATAAGGGGGTGGGGAGGGGAAAGGGGGAAATGTGGGGAGTTATAAGGGGGATGAGGGGGTTGGGGGTGGGAAGCGGGGAAGGGGGGATGCAGGACGGATGAAATCGGGGTTGATAAAGGGGGGAAGGGTAGGGGGAGGGGGAGTGTATATGCGGTGGGCGGGGGGCGGATAAAAAAATTGGGGGTTCGTATGGGGGGCGGTGTGGGGGGCGGCGAAAGGGGGGATCTGTATTTTATACGACGAATTTTATCCAAAGATCTGTCGAAGGCGTCGCACCTGCCTACGTGGAGCGTATGTCACATGCGTCGCATATCCAAGGAGCGTCCATTTATTTTATCTCCGATTTGATCTGACGAACCGTTTTCAAATTTTGCCTACGTGGAACCAAAAAACTCGACGCAAGAGCGTCGCGTCGCGTAGATGTTGGACAAAACATCTCTGCGTAGCGTGTTGCGCAAAATATGTTTATCCAAACATCTCCGCGACGCGACGCTCTCGCGTAACCTGTGCGTAGCGTTTTATGCTGGAAACAGCAGCTCAGGCAGTGAGGACCCGCTGCCGACGGTGAAACAACGGATCACTAAACTCGGATATACAAACGATATATACCCGAGATGAGTGACACAGGCTGACCACCGAAGATGACATACAGGAATGACACTAGACTGTACGAACTAGTCGTAGCGTCAATTCCAGCACACCACCTCATCTGAGGTGGACCAGCTAGTGACACTCACCACCCTAGCTACTAGAGTTTACAGAGAATGTAAAGAGATGTCAACTCTAGGAAGCTAGTCAAAGTCACAGGTGGCAAGATGAATGTACAGGCTGGCAAAATAATACTGCTAAGCCTAGGAGACTGCTAGTACCAATTTTGGTCTGCTAAGATTAATTCTCTGCCAGCTAGTGGTGGGTGAACCCACAATCCTCGCCTGTCTGCATGTGATGGAGAACGTAAAAATAAGTCTGCCTGTCGGTTTAGCTCTTAGCTCTCTGCGAACTGAAAAGGTCTCTTGCCTGTAAGTTGCTCGTCTTAAATGTGAAAAGCTGCCCGCAAGTGGTGAGACATAAAACAACATCCTTCAGCCCAAAACTACAGCAAGTGGTGGAGAATGCAAGTGGGAGCACCGCCTGTCTGTTTAGAGAAATTAATAGTAGCCATCACTAGAATCGTAACTAGCATCATCCTCATAATAAGAATCTTCGACATAAAATTCTGCACCACCAGTTCCATCGGAATCGTGGGCTCCTGCCTCCCAGGCAGCCCATTCTTCTGCGGTGTACTCACTCTCGTCGTTAATAGTAGACTCATTCTCAAAAGAAATTGCGCCAACATTAAACTCGTTGTGCGGTAAAAACTCTTCCCCAAGTGGGGCATCGAAACTTCCGCCATAAGAATTCTGCTGAAAACCTGTGTCCAGCTCGAGCTCCTGTTCCAATCGTTCGGACGAAAAATGCGGAGCGGCCAAGTGGCCATCTTGCTCCCCTTCCTCCTCACAACTGTCGCTGGAATCATCGAAATACCCAAGTGGGTACTCCGATTCATCCTCATCCTCACTAAGCAAATACTTCTCATAACTGTGAACAACCCCAGAGCCCATATAGGGAGGTATGCTGAGATTCAGTAGTTCAGTATCACGTATGACGTATGACAGTGACAGTGACAGTACAGTGACTTCCTACCTGTACTCAGTAGTTCGACTTCGGTAGCTTAGACTGTGACACACGATATGATTGCCTAGTGACGGCCTCAGAGCTTAGATAGCCCGAGAGTCGTGTATTCATTTCTATCTTTTGAGATACCCGATTGCCTCGCTCAAACCCTACGGCGTTCAGCGTTTTCACTGTGTCACTAGGACATTCTAGTAGGCTATAGGCCCACCACTTGCCTAAAGTGGTTTTGATTCAAAGCCACTAAATGGCTGGCTAAAGCTGTAGAGGGGCGAGCGTGGCTGAGTAGGTAGAGTGTTGCGGGGTGCCGCGTTTTCACGGCGCAACTGACTGTGTAGATGGAGAGGTAAGCGCGACGAGTGGCGGAGGAAAGTACGGAGAAGATGGGTCAGAGAGCGCTGGGGCCCCCGATGGTATGCAGCATTGCGCAGAGTTTGGTACTGAGTGCTTCGCGACACATTAAAAAGACCATGACCTCGGACATCGACAAGCGCGGAGACCTCGACTCTACTCTCCTACCTTCCGCCCACCCCCGCCGCTCCGCATTTTTCCTCACTGCTCTATACATCTTTACCCGTATCATTTTACCTTAATTTGCCACGCTTGCCGCTTGTTTGTGAACTTTGAGCGGATCTACGAATCTTGCGGGCGACTTGGCCGTTTTTGACCGTCTATAACTTACGTTCCACTTGGGCTCAGACATTTTCCTTTGGAGGGTGTTTTTACTTCGTCATTACCGGCCGTGTTACCGAGTTTCGTGGGCATCGGAGCAGATTTTGAATTTATCTTGGATTTGGCCCCTTCCTTGAAGGGGGCTCACCCTTATCGTTAGGGTTTCATCCCTTCGGTGCTTCGCTTGCAGCTGTCATGGCTGCCATGGATCCTTCTGATGGGTTCACCACTCCAGTTCCGGCTGGGATCGACACGCGGAGGGCGCTTCCCTTCAGCGACGGCCCTGAGGAGCCTGTGCCCCCTACACCTGTGAAGCATCGCCCGCTTGCGGGTGATGAGACGGGCGGTGCTGTGGTTCTCAGGGAGTTCCTTAAGGACTGCCAGACGATTCTCCGCGAGCCTGGTCACCGGGCCAGCATTATTCAGCAAGTTCGTGACCAGTGCCGGCCCACTCACATCAAAGCCTCGGAGTGGGTTTTTGACATCGACAAGATCAAAGGCCAAGTGCCTCGAGAAATTGCACTGGACCGCTTCACTAAAGCGGTACAGACTCAACTAACCGACTTCAATCTTCAGTTTGCCACGGTATTCCACCCGACTGACCTCACCGCGGCTGTTCTTCCTGAGGCCACTCGCATTCTCTATCGCATCTTGACGTCGCTGGTGCGTGGGTCATGCCTTCGGCTCATTGAGGAGTCGGCTACGGTGTCTCCGGATGATGGGCGCCGTGCGTGGCTGGTCGTCTGCCGGGCCGTTGCCAGGCGACGCAGGCCGTGGGTTTCCCATGGTTACCTATTCGAGACAGCTCCTGCGATCGAGCTGCTGGAGGATGTTGACCCCGAGCCCTATATTAAGGGTTTCATGCAGCACCACACCGCTATCCGTTCTGAGCTCAGACCTGGTGTAGAGCCTGACGATGTGTGGGGTGTGGGGTTCGCCTTGGACCTCCTCACCCTTCGCATGTGCCCTCTGTATTATAAGGACCTTCTGCAGGAGTGGAATTCTAAGACGGCCGAGGGCAGGGAGAAGCGGGCTCTCGGCATTCAACAGTTCACGTTGGCTGTGAAGGCCTTCCACCAACAGAAAACAGAGGAAAAGCGGCTGCTTAAGGAGAAGAAGAAAAAGGATGGGGTGTCCGCGTTGGCGGCCTCACTTCTCTCTGGGGAGTCCCCTTCTGCAGCCCTTATGGCCCGCGCGGGCATCCCGCAGACTCGCATTGTTGGTGGCCGCAGGCGTGACGAGCCCGGGCACCCGCCACAGACTCGGGATGCTCAGCCGCAGGCATCCGGACAGGGTGCTCACCGGTCTGGGGGCGACAGGGGTACGGCTCCCCGCGCCAGACCGGCCCGCGGTGGAAAGAATCGACAGCAGAACATGAAGGGACACAGGAAGGGCTCTCACCCTTCCCCTCATGCCCCTCCGCCGCGGACTCAGGGGCAGCGGCAGCCTGCATCCGGTGGTTCACCGACTGCCTTGCGGGTGACGCGGGATGCACAGGGCCGCCACTCGGTCCAGTGCTGGGACTGCGGCGGCCCTCACTTCCGCCGTGACTGCCCTGGAGGGGTGCAGAGTGCGCATGTGGCGGGGTTCCACCCCGAGGGCACGCCCATTGCAGACATCCTGTCAGAGTTGGATGCGGCTTTCCTCGATCCGGAGGAGGAGGTGTATGAGTCATGCCTATACTCTTACTCATTGGAGCTCGGGGAGGCACCGCTTGACATCCCCGCGGCCCAGGCGGCTGCCGTTGTGCCGCACTCTGCCGTTGACAGTGGGGAGCCGTGGACTGAGTCGGAGTGGGCTATCTGGGACTCATGTGGCCGCTCGGAGGAGCAGTACTATGACGCTGTCAACCGCTTCAACTCGTACCAGGACCCTGGCGGCGGGGACTGCCCCGACGGTGAGATGACACCTGCTCAGCTCCATGTTGCCGTGCACCAGCCTTCGGACCCTGCAGTGTCTTTGCAGCACTTCAGTGTTGAGCCGCAGCAGCCAGCGGTGCCGGCAGCCGACGTGCAAATCACAACAACCAACACCGAATTCCCTGGAGCTGTGCAGCTGGTGAGCACGGCACCACCGTCCCGGCCCAGGGGTCCGGGTGGCCCGGGCCGCAGGCCCTATGGGGCGGGTCACTTCATGTACATGAGTCTGCTGTGCATTTTGGCATTCTCTGGCACGGCAGATGCGGTGCAGTCTGGTGGTGCCTCCGGTGCTGTGCTGGAGGTGCACCCACGGGCTCTAGTGCTTTGGCATGCTGTCACCTGGGGGCTGGCTATCTCGGCTTGTCTTCCAGCCGTTGGTGCCAGGACTCCCGTACGCACCTGGCGACGCTTTGTCAACCGGCAGTCACCAGCGGGCGGGCCCCAGCCCTCAACAACCCAGCCTCCGGCGGGTGAGCCCCGTGCCTCTCGCCGCTCCTCACCAGTCTGGACTGCTGTTCTGGTTATCTGTAGCCTGGCCCTGTGTACCTCGGCACTACTGTTTGGGTATTCTCTGGGTCTGCGGCAGTCAGTCAGACAGTCGGCCAGTCAGTCAGTCAGTCAGCTTACCCCGCCAGCAGGGGGGTCCGTCGGCCGTTCTGCTGGTCAGCTTTTCTCAGCTGATGGACTGGCTACCGGTGATACCGGCTTATGTCTGGTCTCTGGTTATGCTGTGGGTACTTATGCTTCTGTGGAGCTTGGTGTACTGTCTGGTCAGCTTGGGTCAGTTACAGTGGTCTACCCTCTGGTACCCGCTGGCTATACTGGTATTCTGGTTTATGGCAGTGCAGAGTCAGTTCCGTTATATGTGCCCGACGAGGAGTGGGCTGCTTCTGGATTCAGTTCTCTGGCCAGTGCTGTCCCTGCACCCGTCCGGGTTGACAGGGGCATCGTGTGTGACTCTGGAGCCACATGTGTCATGTGCGGGGACCTGTCGGCCTGCACCGACGTGGACTACACCCGTACGGTGGCCTTCACCATGGTCACGGCTGGGTCTCACAGGACGGATGCTACTGTGACATTCCATCTGTATGGTGTCTGTGTCCAGGACGGAGCCATCGACCACTTCGTTCTCCCAAACTCACACTATAAGGCCGGCTGCCGCACTCTGCTGTCTTCTCGGGTTATGCTATCCCTCGGCTTCGGGTCCCCCGACCTTGTGTCCCTCACTTACACCCACCTGCCTACTGGCCGTGTCTATCGGATCATTGACTCTGGCACAGACTATATGTGGGCGGAGGTCCCTGAGGGGGCAGCCAGTGCACTCACCCAGACTGTCTCACGTGTCCGCACCGGTGAGATCTGTGACTGGATGTGGGCACGCTCAGAGTATGCCAAGTGGGCTTTCCTGAAGGGCTCGCCCGCTGCACCTGGCCAAGACCGGGGAACACAACTTTGACATCTCCCTCTTCGGAGACGACCTCCCCCCCGGTGTGGGTAACAACCAGACCTGCCCAGTCAGGTATTCACTGTCTGATTCCTGCTGGGGTCACCTCTGGGCCGGTGCCTATATATATGGCAACCCGCCCTTTGACAGACTCACCTGTGAGCGGATGCTCAAGAAGGCCAACCGGGACTTTGCAACCGACCCCGAGCACACGGTATTCCTCTTCTTGATTCCCCAGTCACACCTCAGTACCTTCAGGCAGCACCTTATTCACTGGGAGGTGCTACATGTGTATCCGGCTGGCACAGAGGGCATATTCAGCTACCGTCGGGAGCACACCTATGCTGGACGGCCCCTTCAGTCGGCTGGCTCGGAGGGCGGGGGGGACCGTGTCTTCATTGCTGGTACCCCGTTCCCGGTGGCTATCATCTACCGTGATCAGTACACGTCCATGAGGTTCACCCCTGAGAGGTGGTGCCATTCCGCATATGCTCATGCTCATGGTCTCAGGCTGGCTCAGCTCATGGACCTTGGTGTTGACATCGCCCGGCCTGGCACTACAGTTACCCGGGAGCAGCTGCTGTCTCACAGGACCTGTGCTGAGGCCTGTGCTGTGTGTGCCCGTATGCGGACAGTGCAGCCGAGTCCGAAGCACCCTCCGGCTGACAGATACAGGGCTCAGAAGCCTGGATCTATGTGGGCTGCTGATGCTACAGGCCCGATCACGCCTATTGGCTATGACGGGTCGAGGTACCGCTGGACCTTTGTGGAGTTCACTGTGAGGTTTACACTTTGCTACTTCTCTGCTGAGAAGTCGGCATACAGCTTCATCCTGGCTCAGTTCCTGGCAGATGTTGTTCATCACGGCTTTGCCTGCACTGGCCTGGTTCTCCGCACTGATTGTGCCCCGGAGCTGTGTGACCCTGCAGCACAGGCTCTGTACAAACACCATGGCATCAAACACCTGCAGTCGTCACCCACCCTGCACTGGCAGAACTTCATGGCTGAATATGTGATTGGTAAGGTCTCGTCGGTCTCCCGTGCACTCCTGGAGACAGCCGGTATGGACCTCACCTACTGGCCTCTTGCGGACAGTCATGCCTGCCTGCTATGGGATATCCTGCCTCATGGGCGGGACGCCGTGGTGCCATTCTATCACCTTATGGGCTATCACTTTACCTACTCCCGTATCGAGATATTCGGCACCCTGTGCACTGTGGCCATGGATGCTCAGCAGATGCGGGCCCGCCATCCGGGGGTCTCCAAGAAGCGGACCCCCCGGGCCTGGCAGGGGCGGTTTGTGGGCATCAGCCTCAGGTCCTCGGCCTACAAGGTACTGGACCTAGAGAGAAACAAGGTTGTCTCCGAGGGCCGGCCAGACTTCATCAGAAACTACTCAGAGTTCGGGCAGGTGATGTCATCGTTCCCTGCCCCCGCTCCCGACGAGCAGCGCTCCACACCCGTGCCCAGTGACAGGCCGGAGCCGTGGAAGGACTACACCACTGACATGGTGGTGACGGTCCATTCCGTGGCTGCCTATTATGACACCCGGGACGGTGAGACCTATGCCACTGTACAGTTGCTT
The DNA here is from genome assembly GCA_001247695.2 of Cymbomonas tetramitiformis. NCBI lineage: Eukaryota > Viridiplantae > Chlorophyta > Pyramimonadophyceae > Pyramimonadales > Pyramimonadaceae > Cymbomonas > Cymbomonas tetramitiformis. Next base: position 30,506 of record LGRX02025236.1, on the reverse strand, counting down.
GACACTGGTTCAGCCGACACTTTCTGGACCACCGCCCAGCAGTATGTCATGGCTGACCCGGCGGGCACTTCTTGGTTTGACTTGGTCCACTGGCTGGACCGCCGCAGGGTCATTGACTGTGTCAATCAATACTACCCGCTCTGGACTCTGGCTAAGGCTCAGGAGGCCCGCGGTGATCCGCTGTATCCGGCACTCATTGTGTCCACGGACATGAGGCGGTCCAGGTCCTATGGGGTACTCTTCCGGCCTATGGCCTACGGTGATGTGACTGCCCCACGTGCCTATGCCATGGACCTCCGTGCCAGTCTGGTGGTGTTCCCTGATACCCACAGTGCTTGCCACCTTCCCTTCTCCGACCACCCGGAGCAGGACCAGTGGCTCCTTCCGCACTATGTGGTCCCACCAGAGGACACGGTCAGTACATTGCCTGCCGGCGGCGCACTCAGCTTCTGTCATATCTCTACTGACCTCGCCGAGCGCCTGTACCACACTGCGGCTCCCGATCTGCCACTGCCGGGTGGGTACCGCCAGGCGCTGTCTATGCCTGATGGGGCTCAGTGGGAGGAGGCTATTACCGGTGGGGAGGTGCAGCCTCTGATTGACCAGGGCAAAATAGAGCCGGTGGAGGTGCTGCCCGACGGTGAGATCGCCACCAGTACCATCTTTGTGCTGAATAAGCCATGGAAGCCACGGGATGGTCTACCGCCCGTCCAAATTCATAAGGCTCGGATGGCCGTAGCTGCCACATGGCACTGGGGCTACACCCAAGCTGAGACCGCATGCACGGTAGCAGACCTGCCCACCTTCCGCCTTCTCTTCATCCTGTCTATTATCTTTGCTGGTACGGGGGTTATGGTCTATCACTTTGATGTCAGTCAGGCCTTTGTTCATGCCCGTCTGGAGGTTCCTATCTATGTGCGGTTCCCCTCTGGGTATATGTATAAGGGCAGATATGGCTATGCCAAGCTGCTCTATGCTCTCTATGGGCTACGGACGGCTGGTGCTTCCTGGCAGAAGCTGGCCAACAAATTCATGAAGTCCTTCACCTATCAGGGAATGCACTTCACCCAGTCCACATATGACCCGTGCCTATACTATATTGTGACCTCTGCGTTCGTGGCCTTCGTGGCTGTCTACGTGGATGACTTCGGGCTGACATGTGATGATGCCTTCCACCAGGCTTTCTGGGCAGCTTTCCAGGCGGCGTTCAAGAGCAAGAATCTTGGCCGTATGACAGCCGTCCTGCAGCTTGCGGTTGACTATGATCGGTGGGGCATTGCATTGTCCCAAACCAGGCAGATCAAGGAGCTCATGTCCAAGTTCAAGCTTCCGGCCAAAACCTTTCACAATCCGATGGATGTGAACCTCATTATCCAGAAGCCGGAGCACCCTGATCTCACCCTTGTCACCCCGTATCTCTCACTGCTTGGGTCCCTGCTGTGGATTGCACGGTGCACCAGGCCAGATGTGTATTACTCGGTCATATATCTGGCACAGTTCTCCTCATGCCCCTCGGCTCAGGCCTGGGAGGCACTTCAGAGAGTGGCTCAGTATCTATACTTCACACGGCACTACCGTATCCGTTATGCTTACCCCAGTGCACCGCTTTCTGTGCTCACAATACAGGTGTATTCGGATGCTGACCATGCTCGTGACAAACTCAACGGGTGTCTCTCCTACTCGGGAGGCATTGTATTCCTCAACGGCATGGTCCTTCATTGGGTATGTGCCCGCCAGACTGATGCTGAGATGTCCTCCACTGGATCTGAGTATGTGGCCGCCTCTGTGGTTGGGCAGCGGGCCATGTCTGCTATCCATATGATTGTGGAGATGTTCGGCTTTATCAGAATTACGCAGCAGGAGCCGGGTGTGTCTGCTCTGGCTCTGTCTACGGCCTTCCCTGCAGCTGACACTTCTTGGATGCAGAGGGCGGCCACGTTCTTCGAGAATCATGCTATGGGTCATGGTCAGATGGGCCCCGCCTCCCCCCTACACTACCGGGAGGCTGAGCCTGTTCCTGACAGCAGCCTGTATGCCCTGCCTCACGCGGTGCCAGTACCATATGATGGCACGGGCTACGAGGACGGTCCGCGGGAGTACCACTCTCAGCGGTCTGGCATGTATGGTACCTCTGGACCCTTCATTCCCAGGCTGGAGCTCCCGGTGGCTGTCATGATTGACAACCAGGCGGCCTCTTCCATTCTGAGGAATGTCATGCTATCCACCAAGATTAAGCATGTGTTGATCCGTTTTCACTGCTTTCGGGGGTGGGTGTGTGCTGGGTACCTAGTGCCTGTTTACATCAACACTTTACTCAACCTGGCTGATATCTTCACCAAACCTCTTCCTGGGCTCAAGGACAAGGTGCGGGTGATCATCAGCATGATCGAGTCCTTCATGGACGTGATCCGCCCGCACCCCAGTGGTGCGGGTGACTCCTAGGTTCTCTGGTCCTCTGTCCGGCTGAGCTGCAGGCCTATGAGCCGGCAGCGGTCGGGCAAGGGGTCTTTCTGGTCTGACTGGATTGATGCCCTTTGACGTGGTGCCCTTCTGGACTGGACTTTGTGTTCGTGGACAGACTGGTACCTATGACCTGCCCTATGAGACCTTAGACACCGACAGCTCTACTCTGACCTTAAGCACATCTGATTGGATTCTGGCCTTTGACTACATCCTGTACCTCTTTGACACCTTCTATGACCTCGAGTACTGGTTGACCGTCGAGCTGAGCAGCATCAGATGAGAGTATCTATCGGGGAGCGAGATCTGGCAGAGACCAGTTGCTATTTTCATATCCTTGTGGCAGTCCACCTAGTTGGCATGCATATACTAGTACTTTAGCATTCGGTTTAGAGGGTTAGCCGGAAGCGGGGATGGCGGCAGGTCGGCCCTTTGGTTGATGTTGTTCTGATCCGTGGACGGGGACCTCTTAGTTTGCATTAGCTACCTGTTTCACATTCTTGTGCCACCTCAGCCGAGGTGGTGTGCTGAGATTCAGTAGTTCAGTATCACGTATGACGTATGACAGTGACAGTGACAGTACAGTGACTTCCTACCTGTACTCAGTAGTTCGACTTCGGTAGCTTAGACTGTGACACACGATATGATTGCCTAGTGACGGCCTCAGAGCTTAGATAGCCTGAGAGTCGTGTATTCATTTCTATCTTTTGAGATACCCGATTGCCTCGCTCAAACCCTACGGCGTTCAGCGTTTTCACTGTGTCACTAGGACATTCTAGTAAGGTACAATGGGAGGTGCATGTACATAGTGAACTTCCGCGCGGACAGGAGGGGCCTGCCACACGGTGTCGCTCGCCCTAGTGGCACTAGGGGAGGGTCTAGCGGTCGAAATCTGAGTAGAAACTGATTGTAGCGCCAAAATTGCCGGTGCATCGCCAACTCCTACTTCGCAAAATCTTCCGCTCGAAATTCCGGAGCCAGCGGCTTCGGACGAGACACCACCAACTTGTGGCTCACCAGCCACCAAGATGTTCAATACTACCGGAAAATTCTCGTTCGAAACTGCCGAAATCTGAGCCGCCTCACGGAAATGCGAAATAGCCGCATGCATGGAAGTGCACAAGGAAACGAGCTGCGATCTTTTGAGAGTTGAGACCCTCGCAAGACCAGTGTCGATAGATCCCAAAAGAGCTAGGAGCTCTTTACTCTCCAAAATGTGAGATGAAGTCATAATCGAATAAAGAAACGAATACAAATTCAAATAGAGATCGCAAATGAAAATAGCTGAAGAGTACCACTCCGTCGAATTTCCCAAAGCCGTAAGCAGCCGCCTCCAGAAAATACGTAGAATCTGCTCTAAAGCGTCCCACAAGGCGTGGAGACGCTTAACCGAAAGATAGGGCGGAAATAAAATAAAATTCTACGCTAAAATTCAGTTCACGCGAACGTGAGAGGGACCATAACCTGCTGGAAACAGCAGCTCAGGCAGTGAGGACCCGCTGCCGGCGGTGAAACAACGGATCACTAAACTCGGATATACGAACGATATATACCCGAGATGAGTGACACAGGCTGACCACCGAAGATGACATACAGGAATGACACTAGACTGTACGAACTAGTCGTAGCGTCAATTCCAGCATTTTATGATCAAACAGGAGAAATATGAATATATATATCATGTTTTGTGACTGTAAAAATGCAGGTGTACTGGCTCTTGGAATACTAAAGTCAGATAAAATAATAAGATGTTCTGGCTAAGTGTTTCGGTAGCCTGACACTGTGACACAGGCAGCACTGCAGGTGACATCCAAGCGAGGGGTGAAACTAAGGGTGCACCACTGCTCCCCCCTAAGGCGGGGGGAAAGTCAGCATACCCGTGACACCACCTCACCCCGAAGGAGGGAGGTGCACTGCAGGGCCAGCCGGTACACCCGGACAGGCGGCTAGAAGAAATGTTAGAATGTTACTCGAAGAGGCCTTTTTCAACCTAGCTAGAAGCAATTCCATGCATGGCGCTAGTACATTCTCACATCTCAAACCCGATTCCAATTTTAGGGTTGTGGAACTTCTCCGTTCACACTGCCGTTGATCTTGGGCAACCATACAGGCGAAGAGCGCAATGCCGGCCAATCGGTGTCGTCCTCGTCGTCGAAGACGGCGCCGTAGCAAGCAGGCTCCTCGATGTCATCAGGCAGCGGATAGGCGGCATCGTCCGTGGTTGGCACCACCAGAGAGCCGCTGCCGACGGTGTCGATCGCATCACCTGCAATTGGTGCAGGCAGGGAGAGGCGGGCGGAGAGGAACGCGGCCGCAGTAGGCTGCTCCGTGGGTGGAGCCGGCGGGTCCACCGCAGGGGGCGGTGCCGTGAGGGCGGCGGCGGATGCATCAAGCGGCGGGCGGGCAGTGGCCGCTCGCGATGTCTCCAGGTGCCTGTTGTTCGCAAATGCCTCGACGCACACGTACGGGCAGGCACCACGGGTGTCGGGGTGGGAGTCCGTGACGTGCCACATGCGGAAGCAGACGGTGCAGGGAAAACCCGTGCCCACCCACTTGAGGTGCATGGAGTTTGGTGAATCGGACGTCCACTTGCCCTCCAAGGGCGCAGCCGATTGCTTTTGCATGCGAAGGGCCATGGCAACAGGGGAACGCGGAGATGGGTTGGGCTTCTGGGGCGCCTGCTTAGGGCGGTAGCCAGAGCCCTCGGGTGGGATGTCGGGAGCGGCAGAGGACGAGAGTGTGGCAAGGGGGCTCTCGTCCCGAAAGGCGAGGCGGATGCGGAGAGCAAGGCGGGCAAAAGTGAAAACCGCACCCGCACGTAACTCACGCAACACCACCAGGTACAGAGGGGCGACGTACGGTGACTGCTTGGCGGACTCGGACAAAATGTGCCAGAGGTCCATCACGCGGTCGGCGTCGCTGTACGCCGGCTTGAGCTTCTGGTGGCGGTCACCAAGCCGTCGAATTAGTGCAAGTTGTGGGGCGGGGTCCTCGATCTCGGTGAGGACAACCGCCCTCATCTGGGTCCAGAAGCGCATGCCGTCCGCGTCGGGCACACCCTCCACCTCGTACCGTAAGCGCTGAAGAGCGTAGCGGCCGTCAGCAGGGTGGTGGCGGGCACACTCGTGGTAGACACTCAGCGCGTTGCCACGAAGTGGGTGCGGAAGGATGCTGAAGAGGATCTCGTTGATGGTGACGTGGTAAAAGTCAAGGTCGTGCTCGAGGTCCAGGAGCTTGGTCGCCTCGTTGTAGGAGACGGGGTAGAGCACGTGAGCCAATCCCGAAAGGAGGGCGTTGAAGTCCACGTCGGCAGTCGCGGTGTCCAAAGTGTAACCAGTGGGCATTTTGAGGCCAGTAGACTTCAGGAACGAGATAAGGTCACTCCCATACTGGAACGCGTAGGCGAGCTGCTCGATGTACTCATCCTCGCGCCCCTCCTCCACATGCGTGGTGCCCAACACGTCGGGGTCGTTGAAGTAGTCAAAAGCCGTAGGGGCGTTGACCGATGATGTCGGTTTTGAACGCAATGAAGACGTTCCCACAATTCTGCGTGGTCTACGAGACGAGGCAGGGGTAGACTGCGATTCGGAAGGTGAATGTGACGGTGTACATACCGCCCTGATGTGTGCGGGCAGCGCGCAGAGCGGATGCAAGTCCCTCACGTCGAGTCGAAGCCATTGTAGGAATAAAATATTGCGGGTCCAGTTGTAAATTCAAGCACACGAGGTGTGCAATAAAAACAGCTGAAGATGTCGTGAAAAAGATGTCAAGACGTCGAGATGTCGTTCGCCGTGCCGTGACGTGCTGCGAGTGGTGCGGTGCGGCTGATGTCGTGTTGCTGCCAAAAGATGTCGATAGAGTCGCAAAAAGCGAAGCGGACCAGAGAGACGAATGAGCCGACACGAAAGGTGCGTGGGCTATAACCTGATCAAACAGGAGAAATATGAATATATATATCATGTTTTGTGACTGTAAAAATGCAGGTGTGCTGGCTCTTGGAATACTAAAGTCAGATAAAATAATAAGATGTTCTGGCTAAGTGTTTCGGGAGCCTGACACTGTGACACAGGCAGCACTGCAGGTGACATCCAGGCGAGGGGTGAAACTAAGGGTGCACCACTGCTCCCCCCTAAGGGGGAGTCAGCATACCCGTGATTTTACAGTTTTCCAACCAATCAAATCGCTGCGACCAAAAGTTACGCGACGCGACGAAATTTCATTTTACCCAAACCAGATTTAAGGACGGGACTCGCCTAAGACCTACGACTGTATGTTAATGTTTATGTTTTTCTTTTAGGACCAAATTGCTTACTATTTTGTATTTAGCTATTTACTATCTCACTTACTTTAATCTTTAAACCGCACCTCTGCTTTAAACAACCAAACCGCGAATGGCAGAGCGGGATGGTGATACTGCCAGCGTCGCTCATGGTCAACATGGTGAGTCCGCGTTCACTGTTTATAAAAGGGTAAGGTTGTGCGCTCCGGAAGTCTTCGCTAGTCCATAAATCATTCACACGTTTAGTTATGCGGAAGTTGTCATCACTAGCCGTCTCGCCGGCTGTCTCGTTCAGTTCACTGCCTTCCTTCACAGTCCGCTATAGCGTGCCTGCCGTACCCTCGGGTCCGTTGACCATACCGACGACCAGAGAACACAGTTGACAGCGAACGGTTAGGCGACACGAATGGTTCCTTTTATCCGTGTGCCGACAACTCGCCTTACAAGGCGAACTGTGTGCACATCGGATTAGTTAACGTCAAATGCGTTTGATATTTGGCTGCATAACGTTGCATATAAAATTCGCACACGCACGCATGGGGAACGAGCTCGGGGAAGGGCCCGGCGAACATCTTTGAAACTGCGGACACAGTTTCGAAGATGCGCTTTGGCGGCGTGGGGTTTCACTTGAATGAATGAAACCCCAACCCGCCAAGGAGCAAGAGCAGCAGTGAGCTCCCGCAATTCAATCAAGTGAACCGTTGCCACGTGCACACATCAGATTTAAAGTCAACAATTGCCAAGCGCTCATGCGTTTTGTATTCGGCTGAACTAGTTGGGAAACGCTTGACATACACACGCGTGGGGTAGCTCGGGGGAGGGTCTTGCGAGCATCGTCTTTGAAACTGTGGGTTCAGTTTCGAAGATTGTTGGCTTTGGCGGTGTGGGCTTCCTTTTCAAAAAGCGCCCAACGCAAAGAGCTTTCATTTGAAAAAGCGCCCATGCAACGCAAAGAGCTTTCATTTGAAAAAGCGCCCAACGCAAAGAGCAAGATTCGTGGCGAGCCCTCCTTGTGATGGAAATTGTCATCAATTGCACGAGGTATGAAAACTAAATGCTCGACGCTCATCGCAAATCATGCGTTCCATGCACAAGTCAAGCGGGTTTACTCCCTGCTGAATATATCAGCTTGATTGTATATTCGGAGTGTGGTAATCAGAATAGATAAACGGATAATCATCAGTCTTCCCGTTATATGTTCGGGGTCTAGGGTTCCGGCATCTGGAAAATGGCGAGGCGATCCGGGATCGCTCTTTTTGTGATCCGGAACGGGATCGATCCCGGGAGGGAAGTTTCTTACGGGATCGTTCCGGTTTCGGCGAGATTACACGATCGTAGAGGGTACGCTCCAGGTACGGGAACGATCTTGGAACGCTCCAGGTATGGGAACGATCCTGGAACGCTCCAGGTATGGGAACGATCCTGGAACGCTCCAGGTACGGGAACGATCTTGGAACGCTCTAGGTACGGGAACGATCCTGGAACGCTCCAAGTACGGGAACGATCTTGGGACGATCCAGGTACGGGACCGATCCCAGAACGCTCGAGGTACGGGAACGATCCTGGAACGCCGCAGGAACGGGAACGGTGGAAGGACAGGTGTGATATGCTCAAGATGTATTCAAGCATTCAAAGAAAGTGTATCATGCACCACACATAAAAAAGATAAACTTTCAGAACACAAGGCTAGAGGTAAAGGAGGCAACTTTTCAAATGTGTATATACAAATACAAAAAGAAAATACACCATACAATACACTAGGTACTTCATTTGTATGTGCTCGTAATGTTTCTTTTATCAGCTATCACTGAGTACTAAAGTCTTCTTCTTCCTCATCTATACTTCCCACTCCTACTGTGTTTTGGTGCTGAAGAATTTCTGTTAAAGTTGCAGGCCACTTGGCTGACTGCGCGAGCTTCACACGCGAGTGTAGCATATTCCATCTTTTTACTTGGGTAAAAATTCTTGAGTACTCCTTGCTCAAGGTATTTGGTACCTCAGTCTGCACGTCGAAAGTGCCAAAGTGAGTACTAGTTGAAAAAAAGGTGTACTCTAACCAAGCGAAAGTACCAAGGAAATGCATACTTACCACAGCTTGTGACTTTGTGGATGAGTTCTCATTTATCTCATACTCGATGGCCCAATCTTTTAAGCTTGGGCCAAGGAGTGCCTTTTCAACACACATTACAGCGAAAGTTAGAGTTTGGCGTGTGATACACCCATCGAAGTTTTGATCTTTCTTTCCGAACACCTTCTTCAAAATAGACCCAAATAGGTCGTTTCCACACTGGTCGACCTGGGGGTGTTCAGCTGAAGGTGCGCTCTTTCTCCACGACGCACCTGTGTGAGTAATAATAAAAGTGAGTATAAACCAAACGAACCATAGAAAGGACTAGAGAAAATAAAGATAGCTGGAATAGTTACATACTTTGTATGTACGGGGTTGTTATGTTATAGTTGTATACCCGGTCCTTGCCAACACCACTAAACGCCTCTGGGTAAGCTTGGATGGTCCCTGCAAATAGTTTTTGTTGTAGCTTGCTGCGCGAGTTCACCCTGACCGAGTTCTTGAGCTGTACATTCAACCCACCTCACTTTTTTACCACGCACTTCTTTTATTTTTGCAAAAAGTTAAGTTAAGAGGCCTTACCGCTTTCTTGGTGAGATTCCAGCCGTGGCAGTCTTTTTCTTTTCCTTGTCCTTCCGTTTCCACGCTATACAATATCCTCATGCACTCACCGATAGTGGTGTCTCCAAAATAATAGCCCTCTGGACCATTTGCCATAGCGTAGCTTACCACTGCGCGAATATTTCCTTCCTGAGCACACCTTTCACCCACGCATGTTATACCAAAAACACTCTTTTTCGCACAAGCATAGCACACGCACGCAGATAGACACTTATCGTGGCATAGGCATAACACAACAAACATACACAGATACACACATTTCAAGCACACGCACAGCACACACGCACAGCACACACGCACAGCACACACACACAGATACACTCATATCCTAGCACAGGCATAGCACACGCACAGAGAGGTACACACATATCCTAGCATAGGCATAACACAATAGGCACACACATATACACACCTATTCTAGCACAAGCATAGCACACACACACAAAGAAAAACACATATCCTGGCATAGGCATAAGAGGCCTACAGATACACACATATCCTAGCATAGGCAAAAGAGGTCTATGCTAGAATAGGAGTGTGCCTGTTGTGTTATGCTTATGCCAGGATATGTGTGAGCCTCTCTGTGCGTGTGCTATGCCTGTGCTAGGATATGAGTGTATCTCTCTGGGCGTGTGTTATGCCTGTGGTAGGATATATGTGTATCTGTTTGTGTGTGCCATCTGTGTACGAGTGTTATGCCTGTGCTAGGATATGTGTGTAACTTTGTGTGCGTGTGATATGCTTGTGCTAGGATATGAGTTCTAGCACAAGCGTATCACACGCACACAAAGATACACACATATCCTAGCACAGGCATAACACTCGTACACAAAGAGCACACGCAAACAGATACACACCTATCCTAGCACAGGCATAACACACGCCCACAGAGATACACACCTATCCTAGCACAGGCATAACACTCGCACACATATACACATATATCCTAGCAAAAACATAACACTCGCACAAACAGATACACATATATCCTGGCATACGCATAGCACACGCACACAGCTACACACATATCCTAGCATAGGCATAACACAACAGGCACACACATATTCTAGCACAAGCATAGCACGCGCAAAGAGATACACAAATATCCTAGCACAAGCATATCACACGCACACAAAGCTACACACATATCCTAGCACAGGCATAACACTCGTACACAGAGAGCACACACAAACAGATACACACCTATCCTACCACACGCATAACACACGCCCACAGAGATACACACCTATCCTAGCACAGGTATAGCACACGCACAGAGAGGCTCACACATATCCTGGCAAAAACATAACACTCGCACAAACAGATACACACATATCCTGGCATACGCATATCACACGCACAGAGATACACACATATCCTAGCATAGGCATAACACTACAGGCACACACATATTCACACATATTCTAGCATAGGCACAGCACTCGTACAGAGATTCACATATATTCTAGCATAAGCATAGCACACCCACACAGACATACACATATCTTATTCCATGTTTTCTATTACATATGCTATTACATATGCTTTATGCCACAGGCAAAGGTTCTCTGTGCTTATTGCCCAAACATACCTGCTCGTATCTATTTCTGTGGGCAACCAGATACACATACATATCTCTATCAGTTTTATTGCCTCTACTAAGGGCATACACTTGTCACACACAAAGGGCATCTTGCATAAAAGAGTAGGGAAGGGGTAATCACTTACGTTTGAGGAAACTGTAGACGCCTTCAAGGAGGCCACCTCGACTTTCACATCATCCACAGACTTCTTTATATCTCTCAAAGCCTCTCCAATCGTTGTACTCAAGGTTTCCACTATGGCGGTCAAATTTTTATTCATTTGACGGAAGTTTGCTAATATTAAGTCGTGTTCGTGATCGAAGTTCAGATCTACCTCACCCTGGCGAAACTAAAAATGAATATAAAAACTGACCAGGTGCCATATATAAACACAAGTGATAATATTTGGCGCTCGATACAACACTCCAAGAAACCAAAATACTCTTTACATATACATATACATATTTTCCCCCCTAGTTGTTCAAGCCCACTTAGCCAAATGCCTCGCAAGTGTGTCGTGCAAATCTCTCGCAGTTGGTCTCTCATGGTATTCACCAAAACACTTGCTCACCACTTTCCCCACACCGCCATATTCCTCTACACTTTCTCTAAACATTTTCACCTTCACGTGACCCTTATTCCCTTCCCACTGCTGGTGGGACATCAATATATCCACCATAACAAAACCAACAGCATACATGTCGGTGCATTTGTTTACCCGAGCACCTTGTCCTTCGAGCTCAGGTGCTAGCCAAAAACACTTTTTCAGAGAGATTTCTCTCTCTTTCACAGATTTTGTCGAAAATCTCGGTGGAGCGCACTCCACACGACACGACATAGCAAAGTCAATTATTTTCACCACCACACCTCCATTTTGGCTCGCAGGGCACACGAGAATATTGTTCCCTTTTATGTCACCGTGCACAATTTCTCGTGCGTGGAGGTCCCTCACTGCCTTCACTAGTTGCATAGCGAGGCTATACTTCACTCCACGCGACACACCCCCTTTTTCACATAATCCCATAACGTGGTGATGCCTCGTTGACCAACCACCAAAAAAGGATATCGCTCATGGCCTCTAGAAGACATCCTTATTCCATAACCCACTAGTGGAAGAGTCGCACAGCACGCTTGCCCTGCGAGGAGGTGCATGAGCATCTCTTGCAAACAAAGCTGGAACTTCATGTTACCCTTTTGTTGAAAAAACTTTACCACTACATGTTCTGTTCCATTCAGCACACCGTCCAAATACACCCTTCCGAACCCTCCTTTCTTTACCCCAATATCACTCGCTCCAGTTCCAAGTGAGATATCCTTGGTCATATACCGAGGTATCATACACGTTGCTGCCCCGTCCTTAAGGACAGACTCACTCACACCGTGCTCACACTTCACAGCACTGTTGATCACACCGATCACAGTATTTTCCAACATATTACAACCACCACCACCAACCTCCACACCTGAACTCCATTTACTTGCTGCGTGCTCCTGTGTCATTGCCTCCTCACGTGGTGTACTACAAGCCTCTAACTTCACTTCCTTTTCTAGGGACTTCACTTTATTTTCTAGGGCAACTCTCTTTAGGTGCTTTCCTAATCTTCGTTTTCGGTTTCTTCGTGTGCACTTCGATAAACTACGACCCACTTTGCCTCCCTGTAGTTCAAACACACCCCGCTGTAACAGGCGTGCCCTTTGTACCGCATCTCAAGTGATATGTATATTCCACATGGGTTCCCTATATGTTAAGTACAACGTACCTCCATGTCTCCTGTTGCTCCACCTCCTCCATCGGTTTCCTCTTCCGCGCCTCCCGCCTGTTAAGCTCAAGTGCCAATGACGCCGAACTGTCATCACAAATATCTTGCTCTCATGATCGCCAGTCGATAAAACCGAGAGGTAGGTCGGTCACAAAAGCATGCGCTCATATAGCTTACACAGGTATATTGCTGAACCTATACCCTCTTCGTGGCGCAGCGGGAGACAAGTGGTCACAGACACATGAGTGTCAGACCTACTCTAACCCAAGATGCCATACATAACAGCAAGGCCAATACCTTGCTGCTTGCGGATCAAGGGCGCTCCAAACAAACCCACAGACCAAGGGTGCAGGCGCCTTCTTCTACTAGAGTAGAAAGCGTGACCACAGTGGTTCCTTCAATGGCACAGTCACCAGTGTGTGGCCAAGGGAGTTCGTTTTTGCTGTGCCCCACTAGGGTATACGTTCAACAGTACACTCGTGAAAGCTATATGTCTTACTTGGCACTATACACGACTCCTCGCACTCCTGGTTCCTTCAATGGCACAGTCACCAATGTGTGGCCAAGGGAGTTCGTTTTTGCTGTGCCCCACTAGGCTAAACGTTCAACAGTACACTCTTGAAAGCTATATGTCTTACTTGGCATTAGACACGACTCCTCGCACTCCTAACATATGGACACAGCTTACCTCGGGGCAATGACGGGTGAGGCCTTCCTCAGCACCGTCTTCGTGATCCTCGCCACGTTGATCACGGTCTTCTTGATCCTCAAGATCACCGCCTCTTCCAGCCTAAAACACATACCACATATCTTAGCACACCTAAAACACTAAAACACATAACTTTAACGAGGAAGAGTAAGAAAGTGTACAAATGACTCATCTGCAAAGGACTCATATGACACCGATTAATATTTTATTTTTCTTTAACTGTGTGACCCGACTGTAGCTTTTGTCCATGACCACATCCCCGTTGGCCATCCGGTGATCCGGCGGTTTCTCGAATTAAACGAACATGCTAACATATATAATCTATGTTAATAGCGTATAAGGGGTTTAGACGTATGGGGAATCGATCTATGATGTCAGTTTGACGAGATTTGGATGCTATTCGCATCAAAATGAGAAAAAAACCAATTTTCAGAAAGTGCAGACAGAATACCCATGTGCCGGGTTCCGACACACGTCACTATCATATGCCATACAAGTATGTTCCGAGGGGTTTAAACGTATGGGGAATCGATCTATGATGTCGGTTGGACGAGATTTGGATGTCATTTGCATAAAAATGAGCAAAAATCAGTTTTCAGAAAGTGCAGACAGAATACCCATGTGTCGGGATCCAACACACGACACCATCATATGCCATATAAGTATGTTCCTAGTGGTTTAGTAGTATGAAAAATCGATCTATGATGTCAATTGGACGAGATTTGGATGCTATTCGCATGAAAATGAGCAAAAACCAATTTTCAGAAAGTGCAGACAGAATACCCATGTGTCGGGATCCATCACACGACACTATCATATGCCATATCAGTATGTTCCTAGGGGCTTAGACGTATGGGGAATCGATCTATGATGTCGGTTAGACGAGATTTGGATGTTATTTGCAATTAAAATGAGCAAAAACCAATTTTCAGAAAGTGCAGCCATGATACCAATACGATGGGATACGACACGCATGGCACTATCATATGCCATATCGGTACATACTGTATAAATAACCTCAAGTGATACCAAAGTGATGGGATTTGGTCATGCGTATCTATCAATATAGTCATCCTATTAACACGCACCCTTCAACTTTAAATTATGCCAATGCTAGCTTCGATCGCTTCTTCGTCAACCAAATCCAGAGTGTAAGTTTTGCCCTCTGTGGTCTTCCTCTTATTCGCACTTCTACGGTTTGCGGACTCTAGGGTCATCGCAAATCCCCAATGCCGGATGATGTCCACTGAGCACACCACGAATGGAAAGCCAATCCATTCAGTAACCTTCCCCTTCTTCTTGGACCATTCGATGTCCAAAAGGCTCCATGCTCCACCTCGGATAGGCTGATACCAAAAACCGATCAGGACCTTGTCTCCCACGGCGAAATGATGCCATGGCCCACTCATGGTGTCATCGCACACCGCAGTGTTGATGAAGCCCCCCGCACCATCCGGCACCAAGCCACGATGATATGTATCCGCTTGAATCTCAAAGGGAGGCTCACTTGCTCGGATGATGAAGAACAAGTCATCGCCCACACCAATAACAGACAGGTTGTCCCCTGCCCGCACATGCATGTAGCCCTCATCCACTAAGACATCCTGTCGAAGGCGCTCCAATAGTCGGGTGTGGCGGGCGCCTGCCTCAGTCAACGTTGAGATCTCATGCTCTTCCCATGGCCCACAAGTGTCCATGTGCAAGCAGTCCTCATACTCTTGCCGCTTGCACGAAGAGCATCCGCATGCAAACCTCCGCTTCAACACCTTGCCCGGTTGGCCACTCGGCCGGATCGCATGCAACCTCAAGGTGCCCTCGACTGCATTGCCCGCCAGAACCACATTGGTGGCCTCGATATGGTGTGGAGTTAAGCAAAAGAAGAAGCGCTCGTTCACGACCCGTTTCGCATCATTCACCACTGACCCAGTCGCCACGGGGCGCTTAAACTTCGCCTCTCCAAAGGCCACAGCACTAGCGGCATCGAAAATCCGCATCCCACCAAGCCTTCCGCCTTTCCACTTCAGCAACTCACGACGCATCGCTGCTTTAAACTGACCCCCGGCCGAATCATGCTTCCATTTGAAGCGTGCCGTGCCCCCGTATGCCCAACATATCTTGATCCCATGCTTGGCTTGCAACAGGGTCATTCCCAAAAACGCATGCCTACATTTGAATTGGGAGAGGCAACCATCGCTATTCCCGACGAAGACAACAAATGTCACTTGCCTCGCCTGTAAGTCTTTAAATATCTCCTCTAGTGCGGCTTGCACGCCGGCCCAACTTGCCTTTGTGCTCCAACCATCGGAAACAAAGAAATACTCCTCCTCGATGATGTGTGGGTCATCCTCCGTGCTTGCAAAGCCGTCCACATGCAGCTCCGCATGCCGCCGGATCACAAACACCAAGATGATCAAATGAGGGAGCCCTTGCATCGCTTCACTTTGTGCTTCCTCACCCTTCTCGATCGTGAATTGTGCGGCGTAGTCAGTACTCGCAAAGACCACACCGGCATGAGGTGGGTGACTTCGTTGGCAGATTTGAGCCATCTCCCAATTGCCCGTGAAATTGAAAGGAATCCAATTGGTCACCAACTCCTTTAGCATATTCATCGCCGCAATCCGTGTGCTTGTAGTAGGTCGCTCCTCCAACACCTTCTTGTCTCCATAGTTCACAGGGTCAATCATCGCCTTCGCATGAGGAACCTTCACATACTCTCGCCAAGTTGCGTCCTTCGCGATGCATTCCCACAATAAAGGACACCGCGCCAACTTGCGGTCCCATCCACAGTCCTCACAATCGCCATCTATGCACTTGACGTCGTGCCACTCTTGACCCTCTGCAATCAAGGGACTGGCACTCATTCAGGGTTTATGCATTTTCAAGGTAGGGAAGCAGCATCACCTTAGCTGGAGCTATCAACGGGTGCTTCAGCACGCCCTCGAGCAAGTTCCCCATCTTGGTTGGAGAGTTCTTCCCTTTCTTGGCTATGTCCATTGCGAGAGCTCTGACTTGTTCACGTGCTGTGCGCTCTGGTTCATCTGGTACATCCTGACCGGTGATCTTCATAGGCTTGGTACGTGTGGACCTCCTACTATTTGAAACACTTTCATACGAAAGAGTTCGCACAGTATTGGAGCTGGCCATACATGCTTCCAACTCCACTTCATCTTCGTGGGCACGTTTCCTTCTATCTCTAAGGGCTTGTTGATTATCCCGCCGGATTACTAACGCGTGCTCAGCTCGTTCATCCCCCGCCGCTGCTCTTTCTAATCGTCCTTTTGCATGCTTCCCGGTAGCAGTGCTACCAAGTGACTCGTGGGTGGCATTGTTCGGAGTGGCACCAGTGCTCGGAGTGGGTGCGATGGCAGGGCTTGGCGGCTCAGTGATGTGTGGTGTGAGTGTGGTCGCCATTGGTGCCGCCATTTCGGAAGGCCGTTCACACACAGCTTTCCGTTTTTTGGCTTCACGCTGTTTTTGTTTTCGAAGCCGCTCTTTCTCCCGCCTTGTGGCAAGATGATTTGCGATCTCACTATCTTCGCAAATAGCGATAGCACTGCTGTGTGGTGGCGATGCCGTCTCCGAGACTGTGGCGAGATTGCGAGTCACCTCACTATCGTTGCGAATAGCAAGAGCACTGTTGTGCTCCTGCGATTCCATCCCCAACCAATCACGCAGACCCTTCCAGCCGATACCACCATATCCACGTGGCGGAGCCATGTGCGGACACCCGGGAATGTTGTTTGGACGGGCACCAGATGCGCTCCACCGCAGCCAATCTGCTTGAGTCCGCAACCCAAGAGCCCTGACTATGGCTCTAGCATCCTCAAAAGGGAGGGCGTCTTCAAAGTACTTGCGAGCCATAAATTCAAGGCTTGAGATGCCCAAATATAGGCAGTGTCGTATCCTAGAAGCAGTCTTGGTTCCTGCGACAACACGTTGCACAGTTAATGGACACTAGAACAACGTATGCAAGGATATGGGCAAGTATTCCAACGACACAAGTATACATTACATTAGCAATTATAATATCAGATCGCACCTCAAATAGCGTGTTTCTTTCGCCAATGATAGCAGCGGAATCGTGGATAGTCGACGTTCCTGCCAAGACAGCAACAAAACCATTATTTGATGCGAGCTGGTTGCGGGTCTAATGCAGTGAATAATATAAACGAAGTATCTGAGAAAAAGATTAAACGGAATCTGGATGCAAAGATACCGCAAACCGCACACGAATGTGTGGCACAGTGCGTGAAGACTACCTCTGAAAGTTACAAGCAACCGCACTGTGAGACTCACCTTGAACAAGAGGACAAGGAACCCATAAAGTGCGCCATTGATCGCGGGATTTACCTAGTCAAACTTCTGGTAGTGTCAAAATTTTCATCGACTCTCCTGGTGCTCCTATGCGGGCAAGTGAGGGCTATTCTCTCATGTCCTTGCCATGTCCTATGTGCCTGCGAACTCGGTTTCCCCGTCCGCTAAGGGGAACAAGACCACTATAAGGCAGGTGGGACAAGGTGGGACAGGATGGGACAAGCAAAAAAACAGTCTATTTTGCGCCCGAAAATACTATTTTTCACCATCTTGGCCCATCTGAAGCCACCGACATAGTTTTTTGAGCCAGTTTAATATTTGGAAACGGTCTGTGTCGTCATTCGCACCGGAAAATGTGTCATCCGTCGAATCCGCGTAGTACACCGTAGTATGGCTGGATGGCCAACGGGGATGTGGTCCCATATTTACCTGTGCTGCTTGTACCTTCTTTTGTAAAAGCAGCTGCTGATGCTTATACCACAATACTTCTTGTTCAGTCCAGTTACAGTACGGAGTTGGTTCTTCACCTTCACCACCACCGTCTTCACCTTCACCACCACCGTCAGCATTGTTGCCAATCCCACCCCCACCTTGTTCCTCCTCCATGTAATGTGCATCTTCTACATTTTCCTCCTCGTCCTCACCTCCTCCATGCATCTCCTCACCACCCTCTCCATCCGCAGTGTGGCATCCATCTTCCTCATCAGCTGGTGCCTCTCGAGCCTTTTCATCTTGTATCGATCTGACACCTCGAGTAGCTACCCCCGTGTAATATATAGGGTTCCTTTGGACGGGGGCGCGTCTATCTACGCTTGATCGAGCCCTGTACTGGTTGCTTCTGCACTCCTACTTAGAGCTTGTCTTTTCCCGCTCCGATCTTGCGTCTCCACTCTCCCCTTACTTCCTCTCTTGTTACCACTTGTAGTGTTCGTCATGAGAAGCTGTCTATGAGAAACAGATGCCATATGCTAACACTCTAAATTTTAAGACTTTAAAGTATCCTTGATATTTTCGCGCGTGAAATAAACCCTTATTCTGTTTTATGGTCAACGTCTTGTACTCAAAACGCTTCGAGTTTCGTTTAAACAACATAGTCTTTTTCAATCGATGTTCGAACGTTCGAATACACAACGCAAAACTTTCGTGGTCGCGCGACAAGCGATTGATGACATCGATCGACCTGCGCAGTCGGTAGTGCACGCCAAACTTTCGTGGTCGCGGTCGCGCGACCAGCGGTTTATGACATCGATCGACCGAGTACCCTTCGAAACGAATACCGAGTACGCGATACACCGTATGAATATCCCAACACGGGCAGAAGCTTCACGTTACACTCAAGGTGGTTTTTGTATTTTGTGAAGTCCCCTCCAAGTAAAAAAACATGAACAGTACCGGTCCAGCGAAGAGATAATTCCTAAATATTCCACATGCGACAACCCCCGCGCTTTCCGTGTCCTAACCCTTCTTGTGGAAAAATATGTGCGACCAGGCGTGGGCTTCATTACCACCTCCGATCGACACTGTGTCGCAAAGTACACCCGGACTCCAATACACATGCAAGTCCCCCTACCCTACACAGCGACAGCTTGCATATTCGTGAAGACCTTGACGATTCTAACAATAATTTTGTCGTAGATCACGTGAACACTCGCGAACCAGAAATAGGCGGAGTACAGGCATCACAGGAGAGTTTTGGAGAACAGGTCGAAAAAAGTGCTTATGAAACTCACCTGGATCAAACATATCCGATTTTCCCAGAGCCTCCACAGCGCGATCCTACGCAGTTGCAGTCTCCATTATCCCCAGATAGACGAAATCGTTATATCCGAAATATTGAAAAGTCTATCTCATCGACTTGGTGACAAGCTTCTGAACCTTATTCACTCTCCAGGTTTCACTCCAGCACAGATCCGGTTTGTCACATCCCTAGATATGTACAAGTACGTGCTAGATTCCAAGGGCAAAAAGTGGGCTCCTCCAAAAAATATGGCGAGACCTGGCGATGGTCAAGACTTATGGCTTCACTATGTTGAAGACCCATGTGTGGAGCTCCAAAAAATTGTAGAGGACCCTAGGAACAGACCGTTTGAGCTTTGCCCAGCCTCACAAAAAACACCCTCAAATGAGGACAGCGACCATGTGTATACTACCTTTCAAAGTGGGGAGGCATTCAAGTTGGCTTTTAACTCTATTCCTCCGAAGTCCTTGCTCATACCTTGGAGTTTTTGGGGAGATGGGTCACTTCTTTCGCTTGGGAGCAAGTTCGAGTTCCATCCCATTGTGATTAAATGCCCCGCCCTGCACATCAACGATGTCAGCAGCGATCACGCACGAGGTCTCTTGGGTTTACTGCCTTCACTACACGCTAAGCCAGAGCTCGGTTTGGGAGATAATAGCTTCAAATTTCGCCAACGAAAACGAGAACTCCTCCACGAGTGCCTGGAGGTCATTCTTAAACCACTCAAGGAAGCTTCGTGGAGTGGGGTTGTTATGAAACCTGGTGCTTATCCTCGAACATTGTGCTATCCGTGGTTGGCTTATGTTAATGTTGACCTCCTTGAAGATTGGAGCCTCGCGTGCTTGAAGATGCATACCCCCGACATACACCGACACGTCAAAAATTCAGAGATCTCAACCAGGTATAGCGAACCAGTGAGCAACTTCAATACACGGCGTAGCAGTGTGCTTGCTCAAGGTGTGGACCTGGCGATCGAGATACGAAACACTGGCGCTCGAGGGTGTGTTGAAAAGGCCAAGCAGATTGAGGATCATTATGGCATTTGGCCGGTCGTGAGTGCGCTTCGTGGTTTTAGGGGTACCGATCCAGTGCACTGTATCTCAAGTGCAGACGTCACTCACCAAGATAACAGTGGAGTTGGGCTACAGCTTACACTAGCACTACTCTATGATATAAAGACTTTTTTCACAAGGTCTTCGAACGTGGTGGGTGTGATCAACTCAAGGTTAGCGCAGCTCGCTAGGCTCAGCGCGGTGGGACTCCCTTCAAATGTGGCGAAGGTGTGGGCCAAATTTATCTTTATTGCCCAAACACAGCTAAACATACCTTTTAACTGTGACCGAGTACCCACATACATATAGAAATATGTGCATACCCCATGTTTTTTCATAAGCACTTCCAAAAGGGTTTGTGAAAACCTTTCTTATGTTATTGTATGGTGTGACAGATTGGTGCAGGAAACATAAGTGCACACGAAAGGGCAAGCGTCGTTGCCTACTTGCCTTATGTCCTCGTTGGAATTTTCCCAAACAACTCTCGGGTGGAGGTATTTGTGCTCTACAACGAATGGCGACAGCTCAGAGACATGCGTAAACACTCCCATCAAAGCCTTGGTACCTTAGCAAACAAACGGATACAAACCCAAAGCAAAATATTGTCTGTCTTCCCTATTCGAAATGCTCAAGAAGGTGGTTGGAACTTTCCAAAGTTTTGGAATATGCGACAGTATGAGCACTGGATCCCTAATGTTGGCAGTGCTAGCTTAACTGACACAGGCTCTGATGAGAGAACCAATAAAAACATCAAGAGTGGTTCTCAAGCCTTAAACAACAGAGTGAATCAAACCAACAACATTCTTATGCGTGAACTCATGGTTAAAGAGGAGCTCGAAGCTATTAAAGCTGCCACAGGTGCATCTCGTGGAGGCTTTGGGATCACACAGCGTGCTGCAGATACCATGGAGTGCGCCTTAACAAAAAAACCTCACCTTGTAAAATATGAAGAACTTCTACAGGGTGATCCCCTTTTGCTGTCAAAAGAGGTCCGTGCTCTCTTAGCAAGTCAACCTGAACTTAAACATTTTGCACGCAAACTGGTTAGTTTCGTTATGGAGGGGGAAAGTGCTGGACACACGGCTGGACGCAGAGTGTACATACATAAAGTTGTAGCAATGCCACCAGCAGAAGACGACTCCGAGGGGACATATATCATCCGTGCAGCCTCCAAGTTCCATGGCGAGCCTAGATTCGATACTGTCAAAGTTAGGATGGCCACCTCCCTAGAGCCAGACCTACCAGATGAATATATGCAAGTGAGAACAATATTCTCCTATTATAGTGCACAGGACGCAGGACTCCGTGAACCTAGAGTGCACGTTGCAATTTTCGGAAGATGGTATCAGAGGATGGGAGTCTCCACGCACCTTCAAAGTATGCGCTTAAAATGGGAAAGTCACAAAGTAGGAAGGCTCACCCTTCCATACCGATATGATTGTATATTTTTAGACAGTATCAGGTTAGAGCGGGTCGTGATAATACCAAACTTTGAAGACTCACCTGGGACTCATGAGGATGCAAAAACTTTTTATGTATACACTAGAACAAGGTTTTTGCTTAAGTTTGCTTAAGTTTGCTTAAGTTTTCTTAAGTTTGCTTAAGTTTGCTTAAGTTTGCTTAAGTCGGTATAAATCGGTAGAATTATATACCCGATGACATAGGAATGTCACCAAGCCCGCTTCAGGATGCCCCAGGGTTCACGCGAGAGTCCCAGAATGACTGGCGCGATGCGATGCCAGGAGATATGACTCGAAGAGGCTGGGTTTGTAAGAGGCCAAAGAAGGAAAAAGCCAAATGAAGAAATTATAATTTGGGTGGCGTGGGGCTCAAAGTAATTATACACGAGATATGATAGTCAGATAGCAGATAGATGTCATTCCCGACGACGAGAGCTCGCGCTCTAGGCAAGGAAGAGAAATTATATTCGAGGCGACATGGAGGGTGCGACGATGCGCCAATCAGAAACTGGGATCCATCCGTGAAGATTCAAAATTTCACTTCGGAGTTTTGGTTTGAGCAGCACACGCGCCACAAGTCAAAGTCAAGCTTCTCTTTACCATTAAAGTGTTTTCTTTTGTTGCACAGACCTTTCGCTGGCGCTAAAACGGGGTTTCTGACAACATATCCGACTTGACGAGCTTGTTTGTCGCGGAAAATTACACCGAATTCGTCCATCATTTATCTTCTTTGGATAATTTCTCCGAAAACTGCGACTTTGCTTTTCAACCCTATGATTTGTCGATAGAATTTTGCAGCCGTAGCAGTTCTGGTGACACTAGCTCAATTAGAGCGCCAAACCTTGGTTTGGGGGTCTCGGTTAAAGTCCGAGGTGTCACATAATTGTGGTACGCTTCTCATTCACCTCTCGTTCACTCTCATTTCCACACTTTTCACTGACGGACAGACCTTTCGCTGGCGGCGAAACGGCTTTCCGGACGACATTTTTGACCTGACAGGTGTTTTCCTCGCGGAAAACCACTCTAATTTGATCATGTCTTGACCTGTTTGTGACATTTTCCCCGAAAGATGCAAAAATCCCTCATGACCCTAAGTTGTAGAGGAAAAATTCTGCAGCCACGCCAGAATTGGTGACACTAGCTCAATTAGAGCGCCAAACCTTGGTTTGGAGGTCTCGGTTAAAGTCCGAGGTGTCACATAATTGTGGTACGCTTCTCATTCACCTCTCGTTCACTCTCATTTCCACACTTTTCACTGACGGACAGACCTTTCGCTGGCGGCGAAACGGCTTTCCGGACGACATTTTTGACCTGACAGGTGTTTTCCTCGCGGAAAACCACTCTAATTTGATCATGTCTTGACCTGTTTGTGACATTTTCCCCGAAAGATGCAAAAATCCCTCATGACCCTAAGTTGTAGAAGACAAATTCTGCAGCCACGCCAGAACTGGTGACACTAGCTCAATTAGAGCGCCAAACCTTGGTTTGGAGGTCTCGGTTAAAGTCCGAGGTGTCACATAGCTATGGTAAGCCTTCGTTCTTTGTATTTCTTTGTACTTCTTTGTATTTCTTTCGCATGGCATCAAGAGAGAGAGAGAGAGAAAAGACTTTGAGGCACTAGCTCAACAAGAGCGCCGAGCCTTTTGGCTTGGAGATCTCGGTTTGATTCCGAGGTGCCCGATACTATTCATTCTTCATCTTTATTAGCTTTCACCTTGTGCTTGGGAACGATTTTTTGTTGGAACATTTTGCGTGGCCTTGACTAAAACTTCAAGCAAGTTGAATCGTGGCACTAGTTCAACCGACAAGAGCGTCAAGCCTTTTGGCTTGGAGATCTCGGTTTTGACTCCGAGGTGCCACACAAACGAAGAAGTTAATCGTCATCATACTAGTTATTCTTCATCTCTATTAGCCTGAACCTTGTGCTTGGTAAAAACTTCTTATTATTACATATCGCATGGCCTTGATTGAACTTGCAAGCAATTTAAATCGTGGTACTAGCTCAACAAGAGCCCAAGCGCGGAGCCCATTGAGGGCGAAGCACCGAAGCTTGGAGATCTCGGTCAAAATCCGAGGTGCCATACCAGGGACAAGGTGCCGGTGGGTCGGGAGCGGCGTGCGCGTGTCCTGATTCAAGGCTCGAGGCGCGCCCCCCTGTACCCGTGGCTAATTGTTTAGCATGTCTTTTTCGTTTGGGGTGGAAGTGGATTATAGCCGGTGGGTTAGGAGTGGCGTGCGCGTGTCCTTGTGATCCAAGGCTCGAGGCGCGCCCCCGGACCCGTGGCTCCACTTGTAGATATGTATTGGTTTGGTATGGGGTGATAGTAAAACATATCTATACATCTATCCATTTATGTATTGCGTGTATGTCCGTTTAACCGGGAGAAACGATCGATGCAAAGGTGTGGCAGTCCGAGCGTAGGCGCATATAGGTTGGGCCCCTTGAATATGTTTGGTGCGGTGTGAGGACAACTCCTCTGACACGCGACCAGAAGAAGGGGATGTGGCCAGTAGGCTGTATGTGGTTGTTTTGGGTCGGTGCGGCAGACCGTGGGCGCATGTGGGTAGGGCACACTGAATATATATATGGTGCGGTGTGAGGACAACTCCTCTAACACGCGACCGGAACGAAGGGGGTGTGCCTTGTAGGATCTATGCAGTTGTTTTGGGTTGGTGCGGCAGACCGTGGGCGTAAATGGGTAGGGCACATTGAATATGTATGGTGCGGTGTGAGGACAACTCCTCTGACACGCGACCATAAGGGGGTGTGGCCGGTAGGATCTATGCGGTTGTTTTGGGTCGGTGCGGCAGACCGTGGGCGTAAATGGGTAGGGCACATTGAATATGTATGGTGCGGTGTGAGGACAACTCCTCTAACACGCGACCGGAACGAGGGGGTGTGCCCTATAGGGTGTATGCGGTTGTTTGGGGTTGGTGCGGCAGACCGTGGGCGTAAGTGGGTAGGACACACTGAATATGTATGGTGCGGTGTGAGGACAACTCCTCAGACACGCGACCAGAAGAAGGGGGTGTGGCCAACACTATGTATGTGGTTGTTTGGGGTTGGTGTGGCACACCACGCGTGGGCACATGTGGGTTGGGCACACGGAATATGTATGGTGCGGTGTGAGGACAACTCCTCCGACACGCGACCGGAACGAGGGGGTGTGCCCTATAGGATGTATGCGGTTGTTTTGGGTTGGTGCGGCAGACCGTGGGCGTAAGTGGGTTGGGCACACTGAATATGCATGGTGCGGTGTGAGGACAGCTCCTCCGACACGCGACCAGAAGAAGGGGGTGTGGCCAACACTATGTATGTGGTTGTTTGGGGTTGGTGTGGCACACCACGCGTGGGCACATGTGGGTTGGGCACACGGAATATGTATGGTGCGGTGTGAGGACAGCTCCTCCGACACGCGACCGGCAGGGGAGAAGTCCTGTCGCGATTGACCGGCCCCTGGCCGAGAGAGTCTCCCAAAAAGAGGGTTTGGCCGAAGATTGGCCGAAAGAATTTTGACCCTTAAGTATGCAAAAAGATGTCAAAACAAGAAAAAACAAATGTTTTCTCGAAAACTGGCCGAAAGGCCTCCGGAGAGGACTTCTCCCCTGGCGACCGGAACGAGGGGGTGTGCCCTGTAGGGTGTATGCGGTTGTTTCGGGTTGGTGCGGCGGACCGTGAGCGTAAGTGGGTAGGGCACACTGAATATGCATGGTGCGGTGTGAGGACAGCTCCTCTGACACGCGACAAGAAGAAGGGGGTGTGGCCAGCACTATGTATGTGGTTGGTGTGGCACACCACGCGTGGGCACATGTGGGTTGGGCACACGGAATATGTATGGTGCGGTGTGAGGACAGCTCCTCCGACACGCGACCGGCAGGGGAGAAGTCCTGTCGCGATTGACCGGCCCCTGGCCGAGAGAGTCTCCCAAAAAGAGGGTTTGGCCGAAGATTGGCCGAAAGAATTTTGACCCTTAAGTATGCAAAAAGATGTCAAAACAAGAAAAAACAAATGTTTTCTCGAAAACTGGCCGAAAGGCCTCCGGAGAGGACTTCTCCCCTGGCGACCGGAACGAGGGGGTGTGCCCTGTAGGGTGTATGCGGTTGTTTCGGGTTGGTGCGGCGGACCGTGAGCGTAAGTGGGTAGGGCACACTGAATATGCATGGTGCGGTGTGAGGACAGCTCCTCCGACACGCGACCGGAACGACGGGGTGTGCCCGGTAGGATGTATGCGGTTGTTTCGGGTTGGTGCGGCAGACCGTGGGCGCATGTGGATTGGGCCCCTTGAAAATGTTTGGTGCAGTGTGAGGACAGCTCCTCTAACACGCGACCATAAGGGGGTGTGCCCTGTAGGATGTATGCGGTTGTTTTGGGTTGGTGCGGCAAAGTAGACCGTGGGCGCGTGTGGGTTGGGCCCCTTGAAAATGTTTGGTGCGGTGTGAGGACAGCTCCTCTGACACGCGACCATAAGGGGGTGTGGCCTGTAGGATGTATGTGGTTGTTTTGGGTTGGTGCGGCATACCGTGGGCGCATGTGTGTTGGGCACACTGGATATATATGGTGCGATGTGAGGACAGCTCCTCTGACACGCGACCAGATGGGGGTGTGGCCAACAGTATGCATGTGTTTGTTTTGGGTTCGTTGGTGTGGCACACCACACGTGGGCGTATGTGGGTTGGGTCCCTTGAATATAGGACAAATATCATGAAAGCTAATCTGGCACTGAATATTTCGATACAGTTGAACACTTGTAACCTTTAGCCGATACCCACGCAGGTCAGAACGGAGTCGCGAATTGTCACCAACAAGCTGCGTGTTGTGCCCGCCACACGATTTGGGATGAACACATGAACGACTGGGCGTGTGTGAGCTCGGTCAAGCAATTGCGACCATGGAAGGTGAACCCCTTGCTCCCCCACAAGTCCACAAGCACGGCCCTTGACAGCTTTGTCGTGATGGGCAGTGAAGTGAAGGGTGCTCCGGGGTCACACGTCTCACCCCGTGCCCCCCGACACGGCCCGTGACGACTTTGTCGTGGGCAGTGATCTGAACGGGTTTTCGCGTGTGCAGGTTGTAGGCCAAGCTGGTCAAGCCGGTGCTGCAGCAGCCGAGTTGGACCTCAATGAGGACTCCGATGAGGAGCCCGCGGGGGAAGAAGACGGCGCGCCTGAAGAGCCTGCGGAACCCCCGGTGAGTTTTCCGTGATGCCTGAAACCGATTGCCTATCTTCTTAAACCTAATTTATGTAATACGTTCCGCCGTCAGAGGTTGCTTAAAAAGAGACGTGCGTACAAGCGTGTCCCACTTGTGTTGGTTTCTAGATGGTGTTCAGCTCGGGAGGGTACTGCTTCGACCGGCCGGCAAGGTTACATGACGGAAGGTTGTATTTCTTTTCCCCGACGATGTGCCGGTGGGTCGGGAGCGGCGTGCGCGTGGCCTAATTCAAGGCTCGTTGCGCGCCCCCTGTACCCGTGGCTACTCGTCTTCAAGGCATCTTCTTTTGGGGTAGTTGTGGATTACAGCCGGTGGGTTAGGAGAGGCGTGCGCGTGTCCTTGTGATTCAAGGCTCGAGGCGCGCCCCCGGACCCGTGGCTCCACTTGTAGATATGTATTGGTTTGGTACGTCTTGATAGTAAAACATAACAAGACGTATATTGTTTCGGGTTGGTGCGGCAGACCGTGGGCGCATGTGGGTTGGGCACACTGAATATGTATGGTGTGGTGTGAGGACAGCTCCTCTGACACGCGACCATATGGGGGTGTGGCATGTAGGATGTATGTGGTTGTTTCGGGTCGGTGCGGCGGACCGTGGGCGCATGTGGGTTGGGCACACTGAATATATATGGTGCGGTGTGAGGATAACTCCTCTGAAACGCGACCATATGGGGGTGTGGCCGGTAGGATGTATGTGGTTGTTTCGGGTTGGTGCGGCGGAACGTGGGCGCATGTGGGTAGGACACACCGAATATGTATGGGCGGTGTGAGGACAGCTCCTCTGACATGCGACCATATGGGGGTGTGGCCGGTAGGATGTATGTGGTTGTTGCGGGTTGGTGCGGCGGAACGTGGGCGCATGCGGGTTGGGCACGGTTTTCTTTAAGGTGAGTGATTACTGTATGGTGGAAGGGGGGCGGGGACGTGAGTATGGTATCTTGTGGCGGGTATCTTGTATCCATCACAGCCCTCGATCACCGCCCGTGACAGCTTTGTCATGGGCAGTGATTTGATGGGTGCTTGGAGGCCACTCGCCTCACCCTATGCCCCCCAACACGGCCCACAATCACTGCCCGTGACGACTCTGTCGTGGGCATTGATCTGAGGGGTGCTTGGGGGTTACCCGCCTCACCTCTTGCCCCCCCACACGGCCCACAATCACCGCCCGTAACAGCTTAGTCCGGTTTGTCGTGGGCAATGATTTGAGGGGTGCTTGGGGGTCACACGTCTCACCGTATGCCCCCCAACACGGCCCACAATCACTGACCGTGACAGCTTTGCCGTGGGCAGTGATTTGAGGGGTGCTTGGGGGTCACCCGCCTCACCGTATGCCCCCCAACACGGTCCACATTCACTGCCAGTGACAATTGTGTCATCATGGGCAGTGATTTGAGGGGTGCTTGGGGGTCACACGCCTCACCTTATGCTCCCCCACACGGCCCACAATCACCGCCTGTGATAACTATGTTATGGGCAGTGATCTGAGGGGTGCTTGGGGGTCACCCGCCTCACCTTATGCCCCCAGACACGGCCCACAATCACTGCCCGTGACAGTTATGTCATGGGCAGTGATATGAGGGGTGCTTGGGGGCCACACGCCTCACCGTATGCCCCCCAACACGGCCCACCGTCACTGCCAGTGACAATTGTGTCATGGGCAGTGATTTGAGGAGTGCTTGGGGGTCACACGCCTCGCCTTATGCCCCCCCACACGGCCCACACTCACCGCCTGTGATAACTATGTTATGGGCAGTGATCTGAGGGGTCTTGGGGGTCACCCGCCTCACCTTATGTCTGACACGGCCCACAGTCACTGCCCGTTTGTCGTGAGCAATGATTTGAGGTGTAAGGGGTCACCACCTCACCTTATGCTCCCCACATGGCCCACAATCACTAGTCGTGGCGGCTTTGTCATGGGCAGTGATCTGAGGGGTGCTTGGGGGTCACACACCTCACCTTATGCCCCCCCCACACGGCCCACAATCACTGCCCGTGACACCGGTGTCGTGGGCAGTGTTCTGAGGGGTGCTTGGAGGTCACCCGCCTCACCTTATGCCCCCCGACAAGGCCCACAATCACTGCCCGTGACACCTGTGTCGTGGGCAGTGATCTGAGGGGTGCTTGGAGGTCACACGTCACACCTTATGCCCCCCGACAAGGCCCACAATCACCATCCGTGACGGCCGTGCCGTGGGCAGTGATCTGAGGGGTGCTTGGGGGTTACCCGCCTCACCTCATGCCCCCCCCCACACAGCCCACAGTCACCGCCGGTAACGGCTTAGTCCGGTTTGTCGTGGGCAATGATCTGACAGAGGGGTGCTTGGGGGTCACACGTCTCACCATATGCCCCCCCACACGGCCCACAGTCACTGCCCGTGACAGGTGTGTCGTGGGCAGTGATTTGAGGGGTGCTTGGGGGTCACACGCCTCACCGTATGCCCCCCAACACGGCTCACCGTCACTGCCAGTGACAATTGTGTCATGGGCGGTGATTTGAGGAGTGCTTGGGGGTCACACGCCTCACCTTATGCTCCCCCACACGGCCCACAATCACCGCCCGTGATGACTATGTTATGGGCAGTGATCTGAGGGGTGCTTGGGGGTCACACGCCTCACCTTATGGCCCCCCCCCACACGGCCCACAATCACTGCCTGTGACACCTGTGTCATGGGCAGTGTTCTGAGGGGTGCTTGGGGGTCACACGTCTCACCGTATGCCCCCCGACACGGCCCACAATCACTGACCGTGACAGCTGTGCCGTGGGCAGTGATTTGAGGGGTGCTTGGGGGTCACACGCCTCACCGTATGCCCCCCAACACGGCCCACAGTCACTGCCAGTGACAATTGTGTCATGGGCAATGATTTGAGGATTGCTTGGGGGTCACACGCCTCACCCTATGCTCCCCCACACGGCCCACAATCACCGCCTGTGATAACTATGTTATGGTCAATGATCTGAGGGGTGCTTGGGGGTCACCCGCCTCACCTTATGCCCCCCGACACGGCCCACAGCTGCCCGTGACAGCTGTGTCGTGGGCAGTGATCTGAGGGGTGCTTGGGGGCCATACGCCTCACCTTATGCCCCCCCAACACGGCCCACAGTCACTGCCCGTGACAGCTGTGTCGTGGGCAGTGATTTGAGGGGTGCATGGGGGTCACCCGCCTCACCGTATGCCCCCCGACACGGCCCACGGTCACTGCCCGGGACGGTTGTGTCATGGGCAGTGATTTGACGAGTGCTTGGGGGTC
>LGRX02025235.1:0-100587 GCA_001247695.2 Cymbomonas tetramitiformis | reverse complement strand
GGCAGTGATCTGAGGGGTGCTTGGGGGTCACACACCTCACCTTATGCCCCCCCCACACGGCCCACAATCACTGCCCGTGACACCGGTGTCGTGGGCAGTGTTCTGAGGGGTGCTTGGAGGTCACCCGCCTCACCTTATGCCCCCCGACAAGGCCCACAATCACTGCCCGTGACACCTGTGTCGTGGGCAGTGATCTGAGGGGTGCTTGGAGGTCACACGTCACACCTTATGCCCCCCGACAAGGCCCACAATCACCATCCGTGACGGCCGTGCCGTGGGCAGTGATCTGAGGGGTGCTTGGGGGTTACCCGCCTCACCTCATGCCCCCCCCCACACAGCCCACAGTCACCGCCGGTAACGGCTTAGTCCGGTTTGTCGTGGGCAATGATCTGACAGAGGGGTGCTTGGGGGTCACACGTCTCACCATATGCCCCCCCACACGGCCCACAGTCACTGCCCGTGACAGGTGTGTCGTGGGCAGTGATTTGAGGGGTGCTTGGGGGTCACACGCCTCACCGTATGCCCCCCAACACGGCTCACCGTCACTGCCAGTGACAATTGTGTCATGGGCGGTGATTTGAGGAGTGCTTGGGGGTCACACGCCTCACCTTATGCTCCCCCACACGGCCCACAATCACCGCCCGTGATGACTATGTTATGGGCAGTGATCTGAGGGGTGCTTGGGGGTCACACGCCTCACCTTATGGCCCCCCCCCACACGGCCCACAATCACTGCCTGTGACACCTGTGTCATGGGCAGTGTTCTGAGGGGTGCTTGGGGGTCACACGTCTCACCGTATGCCCCCCGACACGGCCCACAATCACTGACCGTGACAGCTGTGCCGTGGGCAGTGATTTGAGGGGTGCTTGGGGGTCACACGCCTCACCGTATGCCCCCCAACACGGCCCACAGTCACTGCCAGTGACAATTGTGTCATGGGCAATGATTTGAGGATTGCTTGGGGGTCACACGCCTCACCCTATGCTCCCCCACACGGCCCACAATCACCGCCTGTGATAACTATGTTATGGTCAATGATCTGAGGGGTGCTTGGGGGTCACCCGCCTCACCTTATGCCCCCCGACACGGCCCACAGCTGCCCGTGACAGCTGTGTCGTGGGCAGTGATCTGAGGGGTGCTTGGGGGCCATACGCCTCACCTTATGCCCCCCCAACACGGCCCACAGTCACTGCCCGTGACAGCTGTGTCGTGGGCAGTGATTTGAGGGGTGCATGGGGGTCACCCGCCTCACCGTATGCCCCCCGACACGGCCCACGGTCACTGCCCGGGACGGTTGTGTCATGGGCAGTGATTTGACGAGTGCTTGGGGGTCGCATGCCTCACCTTATGCTCCCCCACACGGCCCACAATCACCGCCAGTGATAGCTATGTCATGTGCAGTGATCTGAGGGGTGCTTGGGGGTCACACGCCTCACCTCATGCCCCCCCACACGGCCCACAATCACCGCCCGTAACAGCTTAGTCCGGTTTGTCATGGGCAGTGATCTGACCGGTGCTTGGGGGTCACACGCCTCACCTTATGCCCCCCAACACGGCCCACAGTCACTGCCCGTGACAGCTGTGTCGTGGGCAGTGATTTGAGGGGTGCATGGGGGTCACCCGCCTCACCGTATGCCCCCCGACACGGCCCACAGTCACTGCCCGGGACGGTTGTGTCATGGGCAGTGATTTGACGAGTGCTTGGGGGTCGCATGCCTCACCTTATGCTCCCCCACACGGCCCACAATCACCGCCAGTGATAGCTATGTCATGTGCAGTGATCTGAGGGGTGCTTGGGGGTCACACGCCTCACCTCATGCCCCCCCACACGGCCCACAATCACCGCCCGTAACAGCTTAGTCCGGTTTGTCATGGGCAGTGATCTGACCGGTGCTTGGGGGTCACACGCCTCACCTTATGCCCCCCAACACGGCCCACAGTCACTGCCCGTGACAGCTGTGTCGTGGGCAGTGATTTGAGGGGTGCTTGGGGGTCACACGCCTCACCTTATGCCCCCCCAACACGGCCCACAATCACTGCCCGTGACAGCTTTGTCGTGGGCAGTGATTTGAGGGGTGCTTGAGGGTCACATGATTGTGCGGTTACTAATTGTTTGCTTGACTTGTTTGCAGGAGATGGATGCAGGACATGGAGCAGCTTTCGAAGACACACTGTATGGTTGCTTAGCTTGCTAATCTTATCCGTTGCTTGTTAGGTGATCGTGCGTGTGGCAGGCTGCATGCACATTAGTTTGGATATGTTGTTCATTGTTAGTTTGAGCCAATCGCATTACAACGTATGTATGTATGTTTACACTTGGTCATATGGTAGGGGATGTGACATCTGTCATTTTTCTTAAGTGTCATAGGGTGGGGTGTGTGTCATCGGCCATTTTGCTTAAGTGTGATAGGGGGTGTGTACATCGGTCATTTGTCTTAAGTGTGATAGGGTGGGGTGGTGGCATCGGTCATTTGTCTTAAGTGCCATAGGGTGTGTGTCATCGGTCATTTTGCTTGCAAGTGCCATAGGGTGGGGTGTGTGACATCGGTCATTTTGCCAAGTGTGATAGGGTGGGTGGTGTCATCGGTCATTTTTCTTAAGTGTGATAGGGTGGGGTGTGCGACATCGGTCATTTTGCTTAAGTGTATAGTGGGGGTGTGTGTCATCGGTCATTTTTCTAAGTGTCATAGGGTGGGGTGTGTGTCATCGGTCATTTTGCTTAAGTGTGATAGGGTGGGGTGGGCAAGCCACGGTCATTTGTCTTAAGTGTGATAGGGTGGGGGTGTGTGTCATCGGTCATTTTTCTTAAGTGTCATAGGGTGGGGTGTGTGTCATCGGTCATTTTCTTAAGTGTCATTGGGTGTCATTTTTCTTTAAATATCCAGCATATAGCTTTCTTACACGTGTGCATATCTCCTACATTCCAGCCAATCACGTGCGCTTACATTTGGACAAGATTCTTAAGTTTTCTTAAGTTATCCTTGAGCCATGTGGACAATATCCTCCTACCAAGAAGCTTCCACGTACTTACATTTTCTTAAGTTCTCTTAAGTATATAATTCTTAAGTATACTGTCGGCCAATAGCTAACTGCCCCGATTTAAATATGCATAGTGTGGGTTTATATCGAAAACTTAAGAAAACTTAAGAAAACTTAAGAAAATACTTTCAGAAGTGATAGGGACTAAGAAGTTGGTGTTGAACAGCACGAACAGGGCGATTGGCCTCTTCTTGAAGGCAAGGTCGATTTGTACGACCTTGCCTTCTCGATCAGTCCAGAGTTGCGTGTGTTCGATGTTGAACACCTTGGCGTCCTCCTCCAGCTCCAACGCGCGTCTGATGACGTCGGCCAGATACCTCAGGCAGAGCAGGGTGTACCGCTGGGTTTCCCGGAGGTCAGTGATTTTTATCTGGGGGGAGCCTTGGAGAGGAAGGCCGTACTTGTTGGTTTCCTCGGGTGTCAGGTCGCAGCCGGTGATCGGCCGAACGTGTCGGAGGATTTGGTGTTCCCCCTTCCCCCCGAGTTCTTCCGTGTCGATGGCTGCCTCTGGAAGTCCGAGTTTGCAAAACTCTTCCGGTCTGCCTTCTGCGTGTGGGAGGTCTCTTGTATCCTCCCACCAGGAGGTTACGATATCTTCGATCTCTTCCTCCCGGTTGGTGCCCAGAGCTACCTTTGTGGGTAGCTTGGACACCTCGTCGATTGCCTTGGCAACCGACGGGATTTTGTCCCCCTTGGGGGACGCAGCGTGCTTATTGTAAGCATATGGCTGCTGCAGCGCGTTGGGAGGCTACGATTCTGGTCGGGACTCGCCCCTTCTCCGTCCCCGTAGGGCCCTCAGCCCGTGGGCCGGTGGGGCTCGTGGCACCCGATTTTGTTTTTGTTTTGTATTGGTTTTTGTCTGGTTTGAATGTCTTGACTTCTGCCGTTCCCCACCTGAACTGCTTTCGCTGTACAGGTTCCTCGTAAGGACTTGGGGGTCCGGAGAGGTCGACCACCCCTGGGGATGTCGGCGTTGTCGCGGCGTCCACTGGTGTGTTCAACTCAGTGGGGGTCGCGAACTCCTCTTGCGAGAGTTCGGAGGTCTCACCCATGGGTGAGTCCTTCTCGTCTAGGACTGGCATACTTTCGATTTCTGGTAGCTTTGTCCGTTTAGCTGGAAGCTTGGTGCCTTCCGATTCCCGCTTGCGGCTACCGTCGGTTCGCGATTTGGTCTTCGGACGGAGCGCTTTGATGAGTCGTGCGTTGAGCATGATGTCGGATTTTTCGAGGAGGGCTTTTAGAGCGTGCTGGTGTGTGTTGTTGAGGGTTTCGTTGCCGCCCCGGGTGCCGTTTTTGCCCTGCGCGTTCAAAAAACCGTTAACAGGGTGCTGAAAACGGCCATCAAGACAGCAGGGCGGGAGTGGGTGGGCCAAATCTTCATGTGGCCGTTGTGCCTCTTGTCTTGTTGTGGTTGGCACTGTCCATGTCGGAGTGCCGTTAAATCCTGCGAGCACAGTCAGTAAAATCTGTACATATTTGAAATTTATTTTCGGGTCCGCGGCTCGGACTAGGTGGCACGTTCAGGCGGTTCCGCGAGAAGTGTGTGCGCCTAGTACTGAAAGTCAAGGCACACACGGGAATTGCGGGAAACGAAAAAGCCGACGAGGCAGCCAAGCAAGCCTGCACCACAGGGACCCTCACGGAAGCATGGGATAATAACGAAACAATAAAAGTCAAACCCATGGTACCAGACGGGGACTCGGACAGCAGAGAGCTGAAAGGAAAGCTGGCGGTACAAAAATATGTAACTACACTACTCCGCGAACGGCAAGCCCAGGGAAACAACAGACTCTCAACGAAAATGACCGAGCTCCAGGGAGAACCCGCAACCTGGACCCACCAACTGAAAACAGAGCACATTTTCAGGTGGGAGGCGCACCATGACCAAGCACAACAAACTGCAGAGGAACAAGCGATAATACTGGACCCGATGCCCAACCAGCGGCAGCAAGCCGACCAGACCCGGGATGAGGAAGACATGCAAATAAAGGCCATGATGGAACAAAGGCAGGAAGAGGAGATACTTCTCGTGCAGGAAACGCAGGAGCAACAAGAATACTGGGAAACAGAGGGCAGAACGGACCCCACCCGAGGAAGCGACCCCAAACCCGCAGGGACACCACCCCAACCCTCTGAAGGGGAAGAAATATTTGAGGAACTCAACGAGCTCGCGGAGAGACTTGAAGCGCCCCAAGAGGAACACAACGACGAGGAAATTTTTGGGATGCTCAATGAACTCATTGAACAGCAGGAAGCGCCTCAAGGGGAGCCGGCATATGAAAGACAAGCTCACCATGACCGGGTCACGGAGGAGTCCAGAGTCCATGCGATAATGGAGGACCCGATGCCCAGAACAAGATGGAAACAACGAAAGCACGACATGACACACAACAGAACGAAAATTAGGAACGCCCCCCCGGTTCAAGAGGGCAAGGCCACCGAAAGCTGGCTAAACAAAACAATGGGACACCTCAAGGGAGACGAGCCACTACACAAAATAGCGAACGGCTTCTGGAAACGAGCCACCTATGCGGCACGAAAAACAATACTCAAATGCAGACTGAGAATACTGCCAGCACAAGACTATGCGATGGCGAAAAACTCAGCCGGAGGAAGCGGAAAGTGCACCCTGGAAGGATGTGGACACAAAGGGGTGGATTACGCAAAGGGCTTCCTCATGAGGGTAGGGCACGCCCTAGGTGGATGCAACAACCCACAAATGCGAGGAATGTTCTCAGACAGGGCGGATGCCCATGCAGACGAGCTAAAGCACATACTTGACCACCATAGGAAAGGAGGGTGCAAAGTCCTCGCCTACACCGGAAAAAAGAGGGACCCAGGGGTTAAGCCAAGGGTACTCCCGAATTACATACTCACCAGAGGGCAATGCAGACATGACGGGAAGGACAACCCAGGCAGAAACGATGGGCCCGACACCATACCGAGCTTTGTAGACATAGTCATGATAGAGGGCCTGGAAGACCTGGAGGACGGGTGGGAATGCACACAACAGGAAGCACCAGCAAGAGTCAAAAACCTACACCTCATTGAGGTGGCCCACACCGACGACGAAAAATGGGGACCCAAGCTCTTGGAAAAATACATGAAATACGGACCACTGCTACAATTGCTACGTAGACACGGATTCCGTGCCAAACTCCATGTCTTTGCAGTGGGCAGGACAGGCACGGTGTACAAGCACAACCGAGACATACTCGAGCAACTTGGACTCGATAGAAAAGAGGCCATGCAGGCACTACAAAGGATACACGACCTGACAGTGAACTACGCACACAGCACCTACCAGCTATACAGAAGACTCAGACAAGAAAAGCAAGAGGATGAAATAGATGAAAACCACCCAGTGTAAATTGTTCCTTTAAGACCGCCACTTGTGGCGGTCCGGCCCAGAGTAGGGCCGGGGAAATTAATTTACTCATACGCCCGACGGGCGTGGTTTTTTCTTTTTTCTTTTCATTCTCGAACGCTTCTGTGCGAACC
The DNA here is from genome assembly GCA_001247695.2 of Cymbomonas tetramitiformis. Lineage (NCBI taxonomy): Eukaryota > Viridiplantae > Chlorophyta > Pyramimonadophyceae > Pyramimonadales > Pyramimonadaceae > Cymbomonas > Cymbomonas tetramitiformis. Next base: position 94,046 of record LGRX02025235.1, on the reverse strand, counting down.
CGCTCCCTTGGGAGGGCGGCAGGGTGAGGCGCTGGGACGACCGGGCGAGCGACGTCACTCCCGAGTACAGATGGAAGAATCAAAGGTTGTACCGGGACAGGAACGACATCGCGCGGCTGTGCCACATTGTCAAGCATTCCGATCAAAGCCTGCCAGATCCACCTTCCGACAGGCATGTCTGTGTGGAGTTCGCCCAGTAGTGTCGTGAACAGAAGTGGGTAAGGGAAGATCAGCTGAAGTGGCCCAACTGGCTGGGCATTGATCAAAAGTTGTACCAGGACGAAGAGAGTGACAAGTGGGCGTTCAGCGACAGCTACACCACGCACATACCGTCCAACAAGCGGAATGTCATCTACCCCCGAGATAGTCCGATGCTTGACACCAGCAAACTGAAGATGTTGCCGAACAAGAGGTATTCGCAGGGTATTCGCCGACAACGCATCTGCGCAGGAGTACCTGCACTTGGGGGAAGGCAGAAAGATGCTCAAGTGTGCTGGCACGAGGGAGTCAGGGCTCGCCGCGATCAGAGCGGATGCAGTGCGCAGGCCACCGCCACCACAGGCCAAGCGTCGGGCGTCACCGCCGTCTGCGCCTGCCGCAGGGGCAGGACCCTCTCGTGCGACCGCTGGCCCGTCTCGAGCCAGGTCCCTCGATCATGAGAGGTTGGCACTGTCAAGGTCGCCGCCACGCGGGGCGCCAATGTGGTCACCACCACCATCCCCTACTTCCAGCGCCGATGTAATGGCAGACAATATTCGTGGGTCGTCACCACCACCCGCGCCTGCCGCAGCGGCAGGACCCTCGCATGCGGTCGCTGGCCCATCTCGAGTCAGGTCACCCGTTCAGGCGCGCTCAGCACTTGATGAGCTGTTGGAGTCGCCACCACGCAGGTCGCCATCCTCATCTCCTGCCTCCAACGCAGGGACATGGGCGAATTCAATCAGACGCGGTGCTCGGTCCCCATCTCCGGGAGGGCCGCCTCCCTCCCCGCCGTACGTTCGATCCCCAGCTCAGACGCCGCCTCTGTCCCCATCTCCGACGGGGGCACCTCCCTCCCCATCCTCTGTGGGGTCAGATTGGAATGCTGTCGAAGCCGCCACGAGGGTGGAGGGAACATCCGCCCAGTCGGCGCATATCTTTCTGACTGCTGCTCAGGTGGAGGACTTGAAGTCCCACAGCAACATCACTGTATTCATGGTGAAGTATGGCGTGGACAACTGTCGTGATCGCCCTGTCATGTTCCGGCTGGGCACGTGTTATGCCGGGCGGGGCCGGGACAGCCGTCACGAGGTCTCCAGCAGCGTAGTGCGAAGGCACAACAAGACGATTGCCTGTGCACAGTATGGCTGGCATCTTCCTCTGGGGGGGCAGACCAAGTCCTCCAACTTGCTGGAGGCGGTTGCGTTGGCCTATGCCGATTTGGTACAGTTCGGCGGTGAAAGTCAACTAGCGCGCAACTGTGTGGGGACACTGTGCGCGTACGTGACGTATCAAGCCGCGCACGTGCTGTGCTGCAAGGAGAACCCGAGTGCCAAGCCGGTCTATTATATCTTCGAAGACCATGAGCGGGTGTTGCCTGGGCGTGCTCAGTTCACGGAGTCGTACCTCGCAAACGAAAATCGCAAGTTCACACAGGTGACGTATGTGCAGAGTGTGAAGGCCGCTCCGTGGGTGCGGCCGGCGCTGGAGCTTCTGGAGAAGCGCCTTTTTCCAGCTTCTGCGGCTGGGCCATGCACACTTCGAGCTCAGGTGGCGGAGAGGCCTGAGCACATGGACGAGGACGACGACCACCCGATGCATTCTCGTCGCTGGCCAGCTGGCAGCATGGTTGTCCAGGGATTGAGGACGAGCGCTGGTGTTCCCGCGTCCGCTCCTTCCGCTGACCGCAATGGGGCGTCTTCCCGCGTCGTGCCCTGGCAGGGAGCACCCCGGCCACCAGCCAACCTCACCTCACAGTGCCCAGCTTCCCCTGCTTCAACGTGCAGTGCTGTGACAGAGCGCATGGGTCCTGAGATGGAGTTCGAAAACCACGCGCGAGCAGCCGCTGCGACAGAGCAGATGGAGTCAGCTGAGGCGTTCGAGAACCACACGCGAGAAGCCCGAGCGCGTTCTCAGAGGGGTCTCCCGAATGCAGCGGGAGGGCGACCCTTCTGAGCAAACGTCGCTGTGGCCGTGGGCTGCCGGCACGGGCAGTCCGCATGAGGCCGGGTGTCCTGCGGGCGTTCTTGACGCTTGCAGGCAGTGCAGTGGTTTGGCGGTGCCTGGGGCAAGTTGCGAGAACAGGTGTTCCGCTCGGGTAAAACAAACTGGCTAAGCTCCCATAATCAGTCCGGCCGAGTGCTTTTATCATGCATCTCGGAAACCCGGATAATACGAAGTGATGACTGACAGTACAGTACTACTGTACTGTCATCCTAGCTACTAGCGGAGTCACGGTTCCGATCAGAGACAGGTCAGGCTAGGGGCTATCAGAGCCCATAATAATAACCCTGAACCTAAAGTCCAGCACACCACCCGGAGCTGTGACCGTAGCTAATAATAGGGCTAGGCAAGCGGAGCTAAGTAAACAGATAACAAACAGCATTCACTGGAAACAGATATACTTCTAGCTGGGTGCCCGGGGACTTGTCCCGGCACAACCCACCACTGCGGCTAAGGCTAATCACACCTCCAGGGATTGAAACAAGCAGACTCAGCCACTGTAAAGCTGGTCGGCAGAGCCGAGTTCAGCATACGGATCCCACTCAAGAAAAGCATCCGAAGTCATTTGAGAAGAGAACTTATAAGCATTGACACCACCAGACCCAAGTGGGTCAGGCGGATCCCAAAGTGGAGTGGCAAGATTCTCAAATTGCAGAGCCGCTGAGGTCGATTGAGAAAAGAACGGTTCCACATCCCGCGGCGGCATTGACGAACCAGTAGTAACCACGGACGGGCAAAAGGAATCCAGTAATGCACCACCGGGATGAACCGCACCGTAGCCGTAGGCGGCTCCGGGCTCAACCAGGCCCCTGACACCACCGCCGACCACGAGTGTCGGCATCGCCGTAGCACTGAACAGAAATGTAGCCACCATGAAAAGAGTGAAAGCAAACTCGCCGATGCCAAATGGCCTGGAGCCTCTGGGGACTCCGAACCGCCGAAATGCCGCAGCCGATTCGTCAGCCGAAGCCAAATGCGGCGTTGTAGGGGTAGCCGAATTCAATGCCCCAACATCATCGAAAATAGTCGCTAATTTACGCGCCCTAGCGCGTGTACGTGGTCTAGGCGTTGTGTCCATTCTTAAAATGACAGTGAGATGGGGTTGCGGGCTAGCGGTGCGACAGTAATGGACAATCTCGCAGCGGCCATCTCCTGCAGGAGCCTCAGCAAGCAACAACATAATCAAGCAGGTCATGAGCCGAGTGGCTAATCGTGGGAGCGACCCACAAAACGCGGAGTGTCCTGCCCGCTGATCAAACGGAACGTAAAGTATAACCATACTCAGCGACGATACTCTGCCGAATAAATGCCGAAAAAACTGATCTCCACTTCAAAAGTAGGCCATACTGCGGAGAGAAGACCACTGTCTAAGGGGGCGCCCACCCCATCTCTGTGTCAAAACTTAGCCAATCATGGCAACAGCTCGGCGCTGTGCCATCAGAATTACTAGGGAAGTGGTGACGCGCATAACCTGCGAGAACAGGTGTTCCGCTCGGGTAAAACAAACTGGCTAAGCTCCCATAATCAGTCCGGCCGAGTGCTTTTATCATGCATCTCGGAAACCCGGATAATACGAAGTGATGACTGACAGTACAGTACTACTGTACTGTCATCCTAGCTACTAGCGGAGTCACGGTTCCGATCAGAGACAGGTCAGGCTAGGGGCTATCAGAGCCCATAATAATAACCCTGAACCTAAAGTCCAGCACAAGTTCCCATGCCCGTAGTTGCTATTTGGGCCATGCTGGAGGCGTTGAGCTGGCATCTGATGCGATGCCCTTTCCAAAATTGGTGGTGGCGCTGCGTCGCCTCGTGCTGGGACTCACTTCAGACATGGTGGTCACTTGCTCGGCGTTATCCCCGCCGTGAGAGCTATGACATTTGGGTGTTGTGGGCCCTCGCCGTCGTTTTGTACGCTGGGCTCCTCTTCGTGCACACCACATGTGTCTATGCCGGCATACGCGCCACGTTGATACCAGTGATTGGACGGTGGTGCCCCTCAGGGGGGTGGTTATTTCCTTAGCGTGCTGGTCACGCAGTGTTGAGGCCATGCTCCTTATGATCCTCGCCTGGCTTTGGATATGTGCTGGTCTTCATTCTGACGACGTTGCGCGCCATGCTTCTCATGCTGTTGACTTCCCTCTGGGCATACATGGCAGCCAGTTTGGTCAGGGATGGACTGTCCCGTCCTTGCGCTGTTCCCAAGTTTTCTTGCTGGGGCGCGTGTCCCTGCCCACTTTGCCCGTCAGGCTTGACAAGCCTCGTTTTGCGGCACGCTGGGCGCAGCTTCGGCACAATCATAGGCTGCACCGCGTTGCACAGGCCGCCTACTTGACGTTCGTCTTCACGCTGGTGGTCTTTGCTGCCGCTGGGGTTCTCGCTTAGGGTCGCTCCATTAATTGTCGCAAGGGGGGTTAGATTTTCGTTTTTGTCCGTCAGGGGGTGGGTCGAGCATGCCACACGGGAAGAGGTGTTTTTGTCCGCCGGGGGGAGGGGGTCAGGCATGTCCTAACTCCTCTGCGACAATAAATGGAAAAATTTAACGCACGGGGGGTGGAGAATGATGGCGTGCTTGTTCGCTTCGAACCCGCCGGTAGCCGCGGTGCGGTTCAACAGGATTTTGCGATTTTTCCTGCTTTTGTGCGGGATTTTGTGGGTCGCCGGCAAGCTGGCAGAGGGTATGCCTGCACATGGTGCCATGCCATCCACACGGATTGCCTGGGGTGCGTCGCCTTGCACTTCCTGGGAGGCTCAGCAGTCGTCAAGGCAGTGGGAGCCGGGCTGGGAGGCCAACGTCGCGGAGCAGGATGAGGTCTTGCCGTACACCGTGTTGGACGAGCTTCAGCCTCTGGGCAAGACGACTGTGACCAAGGACGAGGCAGCGTGGCTCGACACAGAGCTCAACGCCACGTCTGGAGGCCATCCTGACTTCAAGGAGGAGCATTGGGAGGTGATGCGGACTGTTCTTCGCAGATGCAAGGGCACCTTCGCCAACACCCCTCACGACCTGACAGGCTACAAGGGCAAGGCGGAACACAACACGTTCTCCATCCCGTTCAAGGACGAGTCCAAGGCTGTCTACCAGAGGCCGAGGAAGTACAGCCCGGTCGAGCAGGAGATTATTGACATTCACTGCAAGGAGTTGCTGGAGTATGGCTTCATAGAGCCCGCAGCCAAGCATTGCAGGCATGCAAGCAACGTCGTTGTGACCGGTAAGAAGGATCACGAGACTGGTTTGTGGACCCAGACGCGCTTCTGCGTAGATCTCAGGGGCATCAACCGACACTCTCTCAAGGACAATACCTTGCCGCATCGACCAGAGGAGCTTTACCAGAAGGTGGCGAAGGCGAGGTTCAAGACGACGCTGGATGCCATCAAAGCCTTCCACCAGATTCCTATGGCCACGGAAGAGGACAGGAGTAAGACGGCGTTCTGGTGGAAGAACCAGTTGTACCAGTACACCTCGATGCCTTTCGGGGCTGGTGGAGCAACGTCTGCATTTGTGAGGATCATGGACTACGAGCTACGTCACCTGCAACATTGCACGGTGGCGTACGTCGATGACGTGGTGGTCTACACGGATTCCACGCCTAAGCAGCATCTGAAGGATGTCGAGGAGGTGCTGCGCACGTTAGGAGACGCTGGTATAAGGCTGCACGCAGGCAAGAGCACCTTTGGGGCAGCCACTGTGGACTTTTTGGGCTACCGCATTGGGCACACCCCTATTGGTGCGCAGGAGGCAAAGTGCAAGGCCATCCAGGACCTCCCGAGGCCCCAGGACAAGACTGGGCTCCGCTCGATTCTGGGCATGATGAACTACTATAAGGGCCCGATGGGTGAGCCCGGGGGACCGAATTATTCCGAGATGGCGCACCCCCTCAACGACTTGCTCAAGAAAGAGATCACAGACATCAAGGGAGCTTGGGGGAAGGAGCAGGACCAGGCGCTCCAGGACCTGAAGGACTCGCTCTGTGCTGGGAGATGTCTGAGGCCAATCGATTATGACAGACCCCTCATACTGTACACCGATTGGAGTACTTATGGCATTGGTGCAGTGCTGGGCCAGAAGGACGACGATGGAAAGGAGTACATCTGCATGGCGATCAGTCGTTCCTTGAGCAAAACGGAGAGACAGTACGCTAGCTTCAAAGGTGAGATGCTTGCGGTGGTGTGGGCAGTGCGCACGCTGAGGCAATACCTGCATGGCGTCCACTTCACGCTGGTGACCGATCATTCGCCACTCACCACCTTGATGGAGAAATCTGACCTTCAGGGACAGCATCTACGATGGGCGATCAGCCTACAGGAGTTCGACTTCACGGTGCAGTATCGCACGGGAGCCAAGAACAGCAATGCCGACGTGCCATCTCGCTACCCGCTTTACCGTCCACGAGAGACGAGACTGGAGCAAGGCATGAACGAGAGAAGGCATCTGCGCTTCACGCAGGCGTGGGGGAAGTTTACACGAAGGATTTCTGCGACAGCCTGTGCTTTATGCTGGCTGGGGACACTCCCCCAGGGGAAGAGGTGACGCCCGAGGTGCAGGTCGCTAACCACTGCAAGATGGCCGCCATAGAGCAGCTGGGCACGGGGACAGTGCATCGTTTGTTCGATCTACACCATCAAGATGAATTGGAATGCAATCAGGCGGCCCTGTTCGACACATATCAACCCGAGCTGGTGGTCGACTCTGGGAGACTAGCGAGAGCAGCTTGGAAGGCGCTGAGCTTGGTGAGACCCACGCGAGGCACGCATGGTGAAGGGAGTCCTGCTGTATACAGCAATGCATACTTTGAAGGTGAACGCATCTTGAAGCCTGAGAAGGTGGACACCAGAGTGCTGGACAAGCGGTTCTTCTCGCAAGCTCGAGAAGAAGGTGCGGTATGCTATGAGCCGTGTGGAGGCCTCTATGCTGGCCTAGAAATGTTACTCCGTAATGGAATGAAGGTGGATCGATACTTATATCAAGACATATCATCGGGCAGTCGGGCAGTGGCCAGAGCCAGGTGCACGGCGTTACCGATGTCTATTACCCAGAGTTGGCTCCAGCCTACTTAATTCGGCTTTAAGTTGGCTACACCCAACTTAACTTTTGGTGGGATCATTGAGAGTTGTGGTTACCGGATTCTAGATTTTATTAGCTCAAAATGACGGGAACGGCGTCCTCTTTTACACACGCATCTACACTATTGAGCGAATCCAATTTATCCGTGAGCAATTTGGGAGAATGTGTGAGGGGGTAGAGAATTTAGTGGGAAAATCCGAGGGATTTTGATTTTCGTTCTACCTATGCTACTTCAACCGGGATTTTGAGGGTCAAGATGACCTCGGATGAAACTTTTGACGAGACACTACGGAAAGAGCAACTCGAAAACTTGACGACATAGGTCTCCGAATTTTCAAAGGACCTTCGAGGAAGACACCATGGGTGATAACCCTTAAGTTATGTGCACCCAACTTAAGATATTTCAATAGAAATCGTGCTTCTTCAACCGAGTTTTTAAGGGCCAAGATGACCTCGGATCGGATTTTTGACAAGACATTGCAGAAAGAGCAGCTCGAGAACTTGCCAACATAGGTCTCCGAATTTTCATATGACCTTCGAGGAAGCCCCCATGGGCTCTCAACCTTAGGTTATGTGCAGCCAACTTAACGCCGGGTAATAGACACTGAGGCGATATCCTGACCTTATATCGCCCGATGCAGTGGAGTTTGGGGCTCTGCCTCACGATCTACACGACACTACGAGCGCTGATTTCATACGAGCAGGAGCTCTTCAAGGTCGGCAGTGGGTTATGGTGTGTGAGTTTCCATGCCAGGATCTCTCTCCAGCTGGAACGCTCACGGGCTTGGATGGCAGGCACAGCAAGCTATTTTATGAAGTGGTTTGGCTTTTATCTACGCTGCAACAGCTACAGAAGCAACGGCCTCCAGGCTATGTCCTGGAGAACGTTTCTCCGCTGTCGCACAGACCCGGAACCAAAATCAGGGACGAAGTGTTCCCGTACATTGCCAGTGTTATTGACCGACCAGTGTCCTTTGACGCAGCGCAAGCAGGTGCCTACGCTCACCGATTGAGGGCGTACTGGAGTAACCTGTTCCAGAACCACCAGTTCCGCTCCGTGATGGGCAAGGTGGCGAGGTCAGAAGGGCGGGTCGTATCATCGATCCTATGCAAGGGCTGGCAGCCCAGGCCTGTGGTGAGGACAGGCCGCGCACCCCACTATGTGGTGAACGTGGTGGGAGAACCATTGAGGGCCCTTCCCACCATCATGGCAACGCAAGGATCTAGAGCATTCCGATCAGTGAGAATGGGCACCGTGGTGCGCAGTGCCGACGAGGACACTGAGGAGGAATCCCGAGAGGTGAACCTCGACGAGAAAACGCGAGCCATGGGCTACAGTGCGAGTGAACTACGCATGACGGATGGCCTGAACGACGTAGAACTGGCAAGCATTCTGGGCTTGGCCATGGATCGCAGGGCCATGGAGCTGTTGATGGCAATCGCAGAAGCAAGCAGGAAGGGTCTTCCTCACAGCGAGGAGTCCCCAGTGGCGGAGAATTCCCCAGGACAGCCTATCGCTGTAGACAACGACTGGGCAGACCATGCGAGGTCGGACCTTCAGCAGAGACAAGCTTTGCTGGCGGAATGGGTTGGAAATTCAAACGCATACACTCAGCAGGTGGCGAAGACTATGAGTCACCGTGACTGGGAAGAGAAGTTGCAGACGATGTGCTCGCAAGGGCAGAAAGGTGCACAAGGAATCGGTGCCAAGCGACAGAGCGCGGGGACCAAGAAGAAGAAGAAGGAGTGGCAGCTCTACGCCATTGAACAATATCGTCTAAGGCACAAGAGTCACTTCGTGAAGGAGGGCGCGACCCAACCAGCACGCACTGAGGTGCCTGCTTACCTTGTTGTCCGCCTGGTAAAGACAAGGAGATGAGAATCCCGAGGCTTGCATGCACCACCAGATTTGTGGACTTGGTGGCCAGCGTCGCAGAGCAGCAGGCTGACCGCGACAAGCATCGAGACATACATGATGATGCGTGGTGTCTCAGATGGCTGAAGTCTGATGGCAGCGTGAAATTGCCGGAGGATGAAGTTCGCCGAGTAAAGAGGCGCGCAGCACGACACCGATGGGATGAGGCCACGGATGAGATCTACATGATCACGCTGTCGGGCAAGGAGGTGAAGATACCAAAGCCTGCCGACCGTTTGGCATTGGTCAAGGAGTACCCCTCCAGGACTGGCCATTGGGGTATACAGTAATCACCCACCTGTAAGAAAACAGAGAAATCCAGGTCAGTCAGCTTTTCTCATCGAGTTGGGTACCCCCCCGCCCGTCGCTGTCATAAGAGAACGCTATGGATAGTGGACCGCGATCTCGTGAGCCACCACCGAATTCCATAACCATCCACGTGGACACCTTCCCTAGCCTGCACTCGTTCATTTTCCGAGAAAATGACCCCGAGAGCCGTGTGCAAACTAAAGAATTAAAGCAAGATTTTGATGACGATATTATATTCGAAATGCATCTATCGAACTTAAACCTTTAAGACAAGTTTTGTGCAAAAAATCATGAAAACCCATCAAATATACCATATTTATCAATTTCCGGCAAAGTTTTCTTAGTTTAAGAAATGCCTCTCCAGCTAGGCAAAACAATGGTCATTTTCCTTATTTCAGGCCATCTCATAAGTCGGAAAATCCACTTTTCTCATCGAGTTGGGTACCCCCGAAACGCTGGCTATTTCCTTAACGTCGAGTTTCCTTAAATGTGAGTGATTACTGTAAGGCGCACACAACATCTTTTATGGCAGCGACATTGGTGGGCCGACCTGAAGAAGGACGTGGAGGCGGTGGTCACTCAGTGTGAGACCTACCAGCGAGTGAAGACTCATTACGCGAGGGAAGAGGCGGTCTTGTCCCCTTTGGAGATCGTATCATTCATGTATCGTTGGTCATTGGATTTGGCGTGGCCTTCAAGGAGGGTGACGAGGTCTGGTAACAGCAGGGTGCTCATAATGACCGAGCACTACACCAGATTTGTAGTCTGCGTACCCATCCCCAACAAGGAGGCAAGCACCATTGCGGCTGCATTTCGCAGTCATGTGTTGGCTGTCTTTGGGGCGCCAACCGAATGCTTGGTGGATGGAGGCAAGGAGTTCGAGGGTGAGTTTGAGCAGCTATGCAGGGATTGCCTGATAGACATAAGAAGGGTCACCTCACCAGACTCGCCAGAAGGCAATGGGCTCACTGAGCGAGTAGTGCGCACGATGAAGTTCTGTTTCAAGAAGATTGCCTTGGAGAAGGGCCTCGACTACGAGTGGGACGAACAACTCTGGCCATTGGTGCTGAGCTACAATGCAGCACGCCAGGAGTCCACAAGAGTGGCACCGTTCACCCTACTGTTTGCCCAAGAGGCAGTGGTGCCGCCAGATCTGAAGCAGGCGCCTAGCATGGACTTCAGTCCGGAGGTCAGCGACCGACAAGGATACCCGAGTCAAAGACCTTCTTTAGAGAGCACATGTGGTGAGGCGGTTGATGGTGCATGCTGGCTACAGTCTGGAGATTGCGCAGCACCGTGATACTTTGCATTATGAAGGGAGAAGGGGCGGGGGCTATGAGCCTAAGCCACACCAGTTTAAAGTGGGGGACTTCGTCTACATCAGACAGAAGCCTCGCAGCGGCATGGAAGTCGCGACCAAGTCCGCCATCCTGAAGCTGGTCAAGATACAGCGAGATGGTGTTGTGGTGCTTGAAGACGCCACTAAGATGAAAGAGAAGAGCGCTGTGCAGAGCATTGCACCATGTCACCTGCAGGTGAAGGATCAGTATGACTGCAGTGCAGCTGTGCCCAACAGACATCTTGCATGCGAGGTGTGCAGGAAGGCTGATGGAGAAGCAGAGATGTTGTTGTGCGACACGTGCAACAAGGGGTACCATTTATGGCGTCTTACCCCAGCAGTGGATGAAGTACCAGACGGCGAGTGGCTATGTCCTAGGTGCTCAGGCACGAGGATGCAAGCTGCTAACGCTGAGGTGCAGACCCAGGAAACTAAGGCCTCCTGCGTCTTGGAGGGCAGATTGGGAATGAAGGAGCAACAACTGAATGAGAAGCTGTCCCCGGACATGCGCCTGCTGCCAGCAGACGTGGGTCCCCGTCGCGTGGTGAAGGGAGATAAGTTTCAGCCATGGCAGGCCATCTCATCAAGGGAGATGATGCTGGAAGAGAAGGACTTGTTCATTTACATGCCAGACCAGGTGGACTGGGGCAGACAGGACAAGCTCTCAGAGGCCGTGAAGATCTTCATGCCTGGACATTGGAATGAGGGACATCGCACCGTGCTGAGCAAGAAGTATCGAGAGCAGAAAGTGATGGCGAGGCAACTGAGGGATGCACCTCTGGTGCCTGCCTTGGCTGAAGAAGAGATTGAAAAACGAGGAGAATTAAGACATATGACCAGGGCCCAGGTGCGCGAGGCTAGCGCGCTACAGTGGGGACTTGAGCTTGTCATCACGGTGCCTTCCGAGGTGAGACGCTTGGCGACAGAGGTGGACTGGAAGTCCATCGATGGCGTGTGGGACCCATGGGCAGGTACTGGGGTCATCAGTGAGGTGATGGTGGAGCAATGGCCACAGTTGAGATTTATGAACAATGACTGGAACCCTCAGCTGGGTTGGTCTAAGGCGCGTGATGCACTTCAGCCAGGTAACTATCGCATATGGAAGGAGAAGTATGGTGTCTGTGATGCTGTGGTGACCTCTCCTTGGTTTGCCGCGTTGGATATCGCGTTTCCACTGGCAGTTATGGCCAGCCGCGTGGTGGCGTGCGTGCATGTTCCCTCTTATTATCTGACGGACATGACCGAAAGCAGAGCCGCATACTTCAAACGCCTGAGCCAGTCTGGACGCTTGCATGTGATTGGACATCTGGAGCATGGACCTATTGGCCGCAGGTGTATGTGGGTCTTAGTGTTCAAGAACCCTTTGGTTAGAGCTAAGATGTTACAAGGTGGAGAAGGTGAAGGTATTGGCATGTTTACCTTCAGTCTGGGCAAGTTTATGGCAGATGGAGATACGACTCAGTATGCTGAACAAGCCCATATTTGAGTATGTGCTACTGCAGCAGCTACAGATGGGGGATGTTGGAAATTTGGGCTTGTATATAAGAGCTTGGCAAGTGATCTCAGAATATCAGAATTTCAAAAATTTCGTAGCTCTACGATCGTGTGCTGTGTTAAGATATGCCTGGATGATTACCGATACATGTGAATGTTAAAGACAAGTTTGATATCTACTCGCGAGTGTTAAGGTTGCTCGGGTCTAGCAGTATTTGTCCCATCATGTGCACGCATTTGCGACAGCTGTAACAAACGCCGGCCTCCCATGGTACCGCGCCGGGTTTGTCCAGCTAGTGACAGGCGTGACATATATGACGAGTATGACAGGTCTCGCGCAGGATGACTGCTCGAGGGGAATATACTTGGTAAAGAAGATATGGTCATCATCAGGTGACCGCGAAGTGATAAGAGGATATGACAGTTACAAGTTTGCCACTGACGTGTCAATCAGAATACGGCAAACGGTAACATTGTTAAAGCTGACATAGAATAATGACTTTCTATTGGCTAGATGAAGATTTCAGGGCGGAAGCTTGTTACAGTTTTTGCAGATGTGACAATGACCCGAGATATAAGTAAGCTCTGTCCGTAGGTCAGGACTAGAGGACTCATATTGTTTTGCCTTCGCAAGTGCTAGGTGGCTGTTCGCGTGCCAGTGCTAGACCGCTAAGACAGTTCTGCTCACAATTTTGTACAATAATTCGTACTTTTGGTTATTATGCCGATCTTTTGATGAATATATTTTACTGCTGTTTTTATCTTTTTACATGTTGGAAATTTGGGCTTGTATATAAGAGCTTGGCAAGTGATCTCAGAATATCAGAATTTCAACAATTTCGTAGCTCTACGATCGTGTGCTGTGTTAAGATATGCCTGGATGATTACCGATACAAGTTTGATATCTACTCGCGCGTGTTAAGGTTGCTCGGGTCTAGCAATATTTGTCCCATCATGTGCACGCGTTTGCGACAAAGGCTGTACCTTGTACGCGTACGGCTACGGTAATGCTCGAGTACTCTAACACGTGGCTCGCGGTCTCTATCGCTGTGACTCGCGGTCGTCTCGAGCCGAATAATGCAATCATCTGTCACATGCATCGAGGAATGTCAAACAGGGGGCAGTATTGGATATCTAGTCCCCCGTGAGTGTCACCGTCCGTCACCGACCTCGTGCTAGTTAGCTCCTACCCGTAAACTAGCTATCGGGTTTTGTTATCAACCGGTATCACCAACACTGCCTTTCTATGTCCCTGTTTCAGTGAATATTATCCCCACCTATATATATATATATATCACCGGTTTCATCACAGACGATCATCACCTTCCGCTGCCAGTAGGTTTGCGTCAGGGTTATGGTTATGGTTATGGTTATGGTCATTTTTGGATACCCATTATATTATCGTTCCTCGCACTATCAGAAATTTCGGAATTTCGAAGGGTGCTGTGCAATCCTATAAGTTCTAGGGTAAATGTTTCACCCCGTTTCACGCGCCCTTCGATCATTCATTATTCCGAATCCGAGGTGCACTATTCGCCGAAACCCTGTCGCCCGTGCATATTTTCCTTTGGAAAATACCGTCACCGGCGGAGTGGCGGTGTCATCGTTATCGTTCGTGGCGATCGTCAGATTGTCCATTTGTTCGTGTTACCCGCTGAGATTCGATTTTTGTTTGTAACTGTAAGGTAAGGTGAGAGCAGATGTGTGTCACTCTCTCTGCTAGTCGCCGTGACACCAAGGGGGAGCTATTACTATAGTGACCCCCCTTGGTGATACTCACGCTCTCGCTCTCCGCGCTCTCGCCCTCGCGCTCGCGCTCGCTCTCGCTCTGCTCTCGCTCTGCTCTCGCTCTCGCTCGCTCTCGCTCTGCTCTCGCTCTCGCTCTCGCTCTCGCTCTCGCTCTCGCTCTCGCTCTCGCTCTCGCTCTCGCTCTCGCTCTCGCTCTCGCTCTCGCTCTCGCTCTCGCGCTCGCTCTCGCTCTCGCTCTCGCTCTCGCTCTCGCTCTCGCTCTCGCTCTCTCGCTCTCGCTCTCGCTCTCGCTCTCGCTCGCTCTCGCTCTCGCTCTCGCGCTCGCTCTCGCTCGCTCTGCTCTCGCTCTGCTCTCGCTCTCGCTCGCTCTCGCTCTGCTCTCGCTCTCGCTCTCGCTCTCGCTCTCGCTCTCGCTCTCGCTCTCGCTCTCGCTCTCGCTCTCGCTCTCGCTCTCGCTCTCGCTCTCGCTCTCGCGTGCTGTGACACATTCGACATTACAGTTCTTGCATCATTAAATTCCTCATTTTAAATTCTGAGGACCGCGAGGCATCGCGAGGGCACGCGCGAGGAGTTCTTGGAATTGTGGCCGCAAAAATTTCCGGACATAAATCGAGGAGTGAGGAGCATCGGGGTTTGCATCTTCTCACGGATGTTCCCGAAATTCGGAGTGACACGTCGGAAAAACCAAGTTCCACGTCAGATAGCCGACCGAAACGAACTGGCGATTCATTCATACCGAAAGGACTACAGTAGCCCTTGTTTGACCTTGAGTATTTGAACCATGTACGTGATATTAAGCACGCATATGGTTTGTATGTTATTCCCAAGACTGTTAGTAACCCGGGGGTACCGACAATCTTGGGATCAAGGGAGGACATCTCGACATTTTGAGATGCCCGCGAGCTTGCCGCTTTGCGCAAAGTTCCAACTTTACAAGTTAAACTGATTTTCGACTGATTTCTGCTTGTATCTTTTGATTGGAATTGAGTGAACTAAAAAGAGGGACAGAATAGTGATGACGAGACTCTTGCGCATCCGTTGCGCCCATCCGATATACCCCCGCCCTTGCGGGGGTTTAGCGGATGCTCGATTAAGCGCTCCAAGGTGTGAGGTCACGGCAAGACTCTCGTTTTCAAGGATGCTCACGCAATTAGGTCGTAGAACACCCATGAAAACAAGTTGAAGTATCAGAATATTGCTAAAGCAGTATTCTGACCCTTTCGTCAACATCAACGGCTGGCACGACAGGGGTTTGGGCCTTTTCGTTGGGTTCCGAAGCGGGGATGGACTGACTATTCGTGATGGGTTGCAAAGGGTTTCCGCGGGCTTGGGCAGGCAAAGTCTGCTGTAAGGCTTGAGCAAGGAGCGGTCCCATATCTTGGTTTTTTTGCAGCCCCTGTGTCACAAGTTCCATAACGATAAGATGAAAACGTTTATTTTGTCCAAGCTCTGCTTGAAAACGTTCACCGAGCTCGGTTTGAAATTCTGAACTCGGCAGATATGACTCCACGTGGCTCAAATTTATTCGCTTGCCCAGCGCAAGACTCCACAAAACGAGGAGAAAAGTTTGAGACACCTCTGGAGGTGGCTGAAAATTTGTTCCTCGTTCCTTGTTCTGAAGATCAGTATAAATGATATATAAATGATATAAATGGTCGCTTTTGAGGATTTAGGAATAAAGATGCAAAGTTCGCGCGCGGGCAGAATCCTCGTCCAGAATGGCATTCTGGACGAGGAAATTAATGATGCAAGTAGCAAGAACTGTATTGCATTGTAACACGTCAGCGTCACATCACCTATGCTGACATGTGACACAGTATAAATCCTTATCGGTAACAACAATAATAAAAAATCGATGATTTATTACATAAAAAAAAAATACGGCTGTGTCATTTGTTTTATTTACGTTTGAACGAGTTCAGTTGGTCGTTTGAACAGGCTTTGTGGCTTTGGCTGTTTGAACGTTTGAAACCTTTTGCTTTTCAAAATTTAAATTAAAATTTCTTATTTTCTCTCTCTATCTCGTATCTGGAACCAACTCGCAACTGCTCTCTACAGTAGTCTACTGTATAGTGTATAGTGTAGACGTCACAGAGCAAAAGAGCTCGCAGCTCCACATCCCGCGCCTGCGCCATCGCCATCCCACGCCAGCGCAGCGCCAGCTCCGCCATCGCATCGCCATGCCCATGCCCGTGCCCATGCCATCGTCATCGTCATCCATCGCGGACCATGGGTCCATGCACCATCGCCATCGGATCGCCAATTTCGCCATCGGCATCGCCCAACGATCGCTATCGCCATCGGATCTCAATCGGCCCATCTCCATCGCCAATTCGCCATCGCCAATTCGCCATCGGATCGTCATCGCCACACCATCTTACGTTCGCCATGCCATGCCATATCACGAATGTCGAATCCCACGATGCCTGTAACTCGAGGCGGGACCAGGAATTATTTATTATTCGGATAATCGGTGTTCTTGAAAATAAATGCACACGTTTATTGGGGGGAAAAACACGAGGGGGGCGCGGGCGGGAGTATAAATGGACGTGTCGCTTCCTGGAGAACAATATATCCACGGTTCAGCGTGGTTTACCTGCAAGATCGATAAATTTGGCGGTTGCGATCTGATTCGTCAGGCGAACATTTCAAGCCGCGCACATTTCAAGCCGCGCGTGCTCCGCGCCCCAATTGCTGTAGGTCGATCTCTCGATCATGTATTTAGTCGAGCGCAATGCTTGAGAAACCAAAATAGGTTCGCAGCCGATTTCAACTTTACCAGTGACCGTACGACCTCCTAAACATTACATTTGACTTCTGCTCTCACAGTTCTTTCAGAAATCCAAAAACGATCGGTTCAAGAAGACACACCCCAGAGTGACTACTTTCGGAAGCTGGTCTTAGAAGTATTTTTTGTGCCTTCCCCTATTCTATCACAAGAATACTGTCTGCATAAGCGTCTGCAGAGGGCCCCACGGCCAAGGCTTAGGCCACAATGGAGGGCGTCTGTGTACCCAAAGGGGTTCCCAAGACCATCCTTGTTTTGCTCGTCGCGGTTTTCGCCTCGTACACACCTGTCGAAGGTAGATTCACCTTCGCCTCCTCAGTGCTCTCTTGAATGTCCTTACTTGCGTGGCCACGGACTGTATAAATACCTGGTTTGACAGGGGTTCAGTCGTACCTTTCCAATTAACTACGCCTTGCCCTTTGATAGCTCGGTTTCGCATGTTCTTGTCCGTCCAGTTGTCGTCGGCGGTATGGTATTCATGTTGCTGCGGGTCAAAGTAATTTCGTATCAGATTTGGTCAACACTGGAGCCTCGGTCCACGGCACATGTTTATCTTTTCCCAGTTCTCGGTTCCCCTTTCAGACTAACGCTGTTGGTTCTTGCACGGCACAGTGTGCGCCGTATCGGTCGATCGCCTGCCCTCTGTCTTTGGAGTTGAAGTGCTATCATTCTCAGGGAGTGTCCAGCCTGCCCAAAGCGGAGTGAATGCATCAGTGGGTGGCCAACCACCAGAAGCCGCTTCTGCCGGCCGGTCGGCCTCCAACACTATCAAGTCAATCCTGCCCCACGGTTCCGGGTCCTGTTTAATTTTTAGGTTTATTTTCCCCCGAGACGTTGACTTTCATCGGTACCGAAGCGGGGAAAAGTTGATGAGCTTGAGGAAAGTCGGTTCCGGTTGTCGGGCTTGAGTGCGAAGAGTCTGTATTGACATTGTTTGTGCACTAAGTGGGTGAAGTTGAGACGCAGATTATTAGTTTTGTACTCTAGCTTCATCCCACACTTTCCACCCTCCGACCCTTTAGTTTTACACCTGCGTTGACTTGCACGTTGCTGCTGCTGCCGCCCTAACTCACTTTTATGTACGGTCAGAACTATTGCCTACAAACCTCAGGTCTTCCTGCTGCCTTTTTATGATTCGGGTTTGAGCAGTATTGGTCCCATTGGAAGGTATACAGTTAGTTCACCGCACACGTCACCGGGCGTCAGTTGGGGCTTCTTTTGGTCGTTGGAGGGTTAGTCGTACTTGCCTCGTTCTGCTTTCAGCGACGATGTCGGCCCGACGCCCTGACGTGTCAGAAGAGCCAAGGCCTGAGACTGAGCTTCCACGTTTCCCCCCCTACTTTCTTTCTTCCCCCCTAACATTTCTCTCACTATTTCTCTAACAACGGGGTACTTTTGTTGTGAGCAGCGACCCACTTTCGGTATGGCACCATGAGCTGGCGCCCAATTAATATTGAGGAGAATACCGTCGAATTCTTTTTTGAAGTGGCCTATCGCCGCGACTTCGACTGGGGCAGATACTTCAGGGAGCAGTGGGCGGTAGGGCCAACTGACTCTCCTGTTTGGACTGATGGTGGCTCCTGTTACACCGATGAATCCTGCACCGTTATTGAAGGTTCAGTACAGGCTGTACCCGAGCTTTATTACCAGACGTTCCCTGAAACAGACAACAAGGAGTTGTACACCGGGCCAGGTGGCACGGGCGGCTACTACATTCGTCTCGCGGTAGGGCGCTCTTACTACAAAATTGATGACCTCAATAACCGTATTTGTCAAAGCCCTTACGACACTGGCGACTCTCCCACCTGCCCGAATGGCGTGGCAACTGGAACGAAAATTCAGACTTCAAATATCGATTCTGAGTGTAAAGCGGGCACTCCTATTTCTGAGTGGATGAAGCAAGCTTATGGAGGCGCAGTGCAGTGTCGATCGGACTATCTGGTGCCGTATGACCTTGACCCCACACACATTGATCCGTCCATCCCCTGTGAGGCTGACGAGAATGATACTCCTGATTACTGCTCTCCTTGGTCCTCTACCTATGGTTTCTTCTTCGGAGACGGGAACGTCACCGACATTGTGTTGACTGTGATCGAGGTGGACTTTGAGGACACCTCTGTTGGAAACTATATCCGTGCCAAATCCGTCTTCCAGCATCAGTATCCCACTTCGAAGGACTACAGTCAGTTCGAGGCGTACGGCCGCCCTTGGACTGCTTTCTTCACCGGAGGAAACCGCATCACTCGCACCAAGGATTTCCTTCAAAACAACGGCAATGGTCGTTTCCGCCTAGAGATCACTGTCAACATTGTCCGTTCTCCAGAGGGTGTTAATAACCACTCCCCTATAGCTACCTCCATCCCCGTGCTTCCCGTGCCATACAACGGCCGCGACGGCCTCAACTCTCCCAACGGTATGTTGGCCAACTTCGAGCTGTCCGCATACGACCCCGACATCGACCCCGATGCTTACCAAGGCAACAAGGAAGTCCACAACCAGGAGGTGTTCTACTTCGTTGCGAATATCCAAAAGTACGGCTATCTTCTTGCTAACCAGGTTCCCGACTTGAAATACCCCAGCCGCTGGTATGAGGCGAGCTACGAGGCACAGTGGGAGCACTGCTACAACAAGTCTTGCGCTAATGAAGACGGAGAACTCTCTTGTGACTACTGCAAGAAGGGCGACGGTAAGATCTGCACCACCGTTATTGCCGAGGGAGAGGATTTTGAGCGGGACCTTGAGTTCTCCTGCGAAGAATACCCCCACTGGAATAACTCTCAGAACCTGGCTCACCCTCCACCAAATCTGAAGATCGATGTCTATGAAGGTATTGTCTGGTGGGAAACCGGTATCCACCCTTACTCGATCGACCTTGCCAACTACAGCACAAACATTGACCATAACGGTGACAACATTTATGACTTCATCAAGGGAACTTTCCCGGGAAACATGACACCAATTCCCCAGGTAACTCTTTGCACATAACAAGCTTCTCGTTCCCGTGATAGTGAGTGTCTTCGTACCTGCCAAGTTGTCTCTTGCCCTGCGAGCACACGGTTTTATTTCAGCGCTGTTTTTTTAAAGAGAGCTTTGTATCCGACAGGGCTTTTACAACTTGGTGGTGGACATCCGCTCCGAGTCTGGTGATCACCAAGACTGCGTCGCATTCGAGCAGTCCAAGGGCACTCAAGGGGACCTCGAGGCCCTCTGCACAAACTCACAAAACTGTGACCTTGACCGCAGCTGTGCTTTGGACAACTACGACGCCCCCGAGCTTGCCTACGTCTCAGTGCCTCTGGATTTCCTCATGTACCTCTACCCTCCAGCCTCCTGGTGCTCCAAGGTTGCTCCGTCCTGCCTTCACGAGCAGCCCGGCATTTACACTTTCCGTGATGACGGTTTCTACGGTGATGCTATCAGTCCGGAGGAGGAGGAAGAGTTCGGCGGTGCGGTTAAGTACATGTACGACGCTCCCGGCACTGGCAGGTGCACCATCTGCGGTGGTGGCAACAACTTTACAAACATGTCCAATCCTAATGTGTGTCTGCAAGGAAACGATTGCGGACTGACCAAGGAAAATGGCACGTACACCGTCTTGCCACTTTCAAGTGTCTGTGAGGTGAACAACTTCCCCCGGTTTATTGCACCCACTCCGGAACAAAACTTTTTGCTGAATGAGCGTTGGGCCACGGTGTACGGCAAGCGGTCCAAACCAGTATATTTTACGTTGCACGCGGAGGATCTCGACGAGTGCGTCGAGTTGCGTATTTATACTTCTGGTCTTTTCAAGGGTTCCAACTTCCACGCCCTCCTTCCAGGAGGCTTCGTCACGAATGAAACGGCCTGTACCTACGAGGAGTCCAGCAGAGCTCTTAATGACATGAGCAGGTGTCCCTGGGACATGCAGCTGCTAGACACTGAACGTGAAGGAACTGCAGGGGATGCTATTGAGCGGCCTTTTGTGTGGCCTGTTGGCTACTTGAATGCAACAACTGGTGAACATATTCCCGATATGATTTTCGACGACGATTACAACCAGGTCATGCCAGACGGTGCTAAGGAGTACCCCCAGGACCAGGACCCTCGCCCCCCCAATACCATTGTGTGCTTTTACCCCTTCGACAACTACGTGCTCGGAGAGTTCCGTTGCATCAACATCATTCTTACTTCAGACAAAGCGCTCTACTGGATGGACAAACGTCCGCAACTGCTGGACATCGGTGACGATTTCCAGGGCCAGGTGGCTGCCAACGAGACTGCGTTCTATGTCACTCCTGGTAACACGCTCACCTTCATCATGGAGGCCAAGCAGGGTACCAACTATGAGCCTGTGGGCGTGTACATCGTGCAAGGCGAGCTTCCCCGTGGTGCCACGTTTGAGTACAACAACACCGATCCTTTGCTCCGTGACCCTGCTCGCCGCACGTTCGAGTGGACGCCCGATGAGGGCCAGCAGTGTGAGTACCTCATCTGCTTCTCTGCCAACAACTCACGAGTGGATCCAAGCAAGATCGACTACGTGGCTCAGTTTGATACAGCCAACTCCCTTGATGAGCGTTGCTACACAATCGTGGTGATGGACCAAACTCTTGACTTCGACGGTGGCACCTACGTCAACGCCCCGCTGGTCCTTCCTCTCCTTACTGCCGAGTGCGGTATGTCCATGGGCATCTGGTTCTATCCCGAGGGAACCACTGCCATGCCCCTCCTCACTATGGGTTACACCATGCCTGGAGAGACTACCAAGAACGCAGTGCATCGCTTGGCCTGGGAACCTGTCACTGCTGCTGTCTTCAACGACGGTGTGACTTCTCAGGACCTGGGTCAGCTGTACCGCTTGGTGTACACTTCTGAGGACTCTGGCACTGTCATTATGACAGACGCCGACTTCTGTATCGTCGAGTGGCACTTTGCCATGGTCACCATAGCCCCTGACGGCTCCGTGATCCTCTACTTGGACGGTATTGAGGTTGAGCACTACGCAGAGGACACCCGTGACTTCCACAACATCGGTTATGAGACTGGCACCGTGCCAGTGACGGATGGCAAGGTCGAGATCATTGGTACCATTCTTGGTAGCAAACCCGGTTCACAAGGTTTCTTCTACTTTGGCTCGTACGAGCAGCCCTTCGACGGAAAGATCACTGACGTGCGTGTGTACTCGCGCGCTCTGCACCCCCACGAGGTGAGGGAGAAGATGTTCAAACCGTTGGTGGCTGCCGAGGAGATCGGCCTCGAGGCGTACTACAAGTTCAACGAGGGCAGCCAGTATGGATTGTCCATGGGTAACAGTGAAGGTTCCTTCAACAAGTACGGGCGCAAGTTCAACTCGACTCCCGCGGAACTGATGCTCCAGGGCGACACCACCAACGACGGCCAGGTGGACTCCCCTCTGTACCCCTATCCAGATGAGATGGATGCGCGTTTCCCTGCAGAAAGGCCTATCATCGATTATTCCGGCAACGCTTTCCACGCATATGCGTCTGACACCTCCGTCACTGGCAACCTGCACTACGAGTTCCACGCCTCTCCCACCATGCCCGCGTGCCCTAAGGAGTTCTCACCGGATAACGTGCACGTGGACGGTGGCCGCGTCATCACCATCTCGGGCTCCGGCTTTGCCAAGTCGCAGTGGCTCAAGTGCTCTTTCACCATGTCCTCCGGCGAGGCCAAAATTGTCAAGGCGTCCTACGTCAATAACAACACCATCACCTGCGTGAACCCCGGCTCGCCTGATGTGACTGCCTCCATGCTTGAGGTGACCAACGGCTACGGGTACTCTGACATGAAGATCCCACTCTACATTATGGAGCGCGGTCTTTCTATCCCCAGGCAGGGCGGCTCCGTTACCGTCACTGATGTTTGCTCTGACATTGGTGAGTATGGATTTGCCTTTGGTGGCTGGGTGTACCCCATCCCTGACTCAGAGACCGGGAGGAGCGACGGTGCTGTGTTCACCCTCACCGACCCCTCCTCCTCATCCGACGGCACCATCGAGGTGGTCTTTGCGGTGCCTGCGGGAGGTGTTGGAGAGTTCCAGGTTTATGAACAGCCACTGGGTGGCTCCAGGGTGCAGCTGGGCAAGTCCCACCCTGCCCCGCCTTCCGGTGGTGGTGCGGGCGCTGGCTGGCACTACGTGATGCTCACGGCCACCCGCGATTACGAGTTTGAACTGTATGTGGACGGAGAGAAGTCTGCTGGTAGTGGCATCCAGACCCCAACTGTGAAGTTCCAGTCCAACTGTGACTTCGTTGTGGGACGTGATGGTCAAGACAATGCTATGATTGGTATTTATGAGGAGGTGTCTCTCTGGTCCAAGCACCTCACTGTCTGCCAGTCCATCCAGCTCATGTGGGGTCAGCTTGTGCGCACCGAGCTGTGCCCTGAGGGTGACTCCATCACAACCCAGTGGAATGACAAGCTGGTGACCTATCTCAAGATGAACGATTACGGTGACATCGCTGACGACGCCTCGGGCAAGTCCCGTGACGGGGTCCGCTCTGAGCAGGCCTCTTTCATGTTCACCACGGTGCCCTTCCTGGCTCCCTCCTTCAACCGCCCTCGTCCCCGCCTCGGCGCCCAGACCAAGCAGTTCGACTACGGCCCCAATCAGCTAATGATGGAGAACTACACCCTGCCTCGCCAGTTCTACGACTACTACGAGTATGTTGTGTTCCCCAAGGGCGAGATTGATGATGAGTATCTCAACATGTACGACGTCGAAGATTCCCTCTACTGTGACTCCCCTGCATGCCCCGCGGAATCCCGGGGGGCATCCAGCTGGAACGATGGCAACCCCCTCTGGTGGGGCCAGTGGCCTTACCCTGGAACCGTGGGTGACCCATCGGCGACTCCTCAGTTGAAGAGTCCTGTTCTGTCTGTGGATGGCAAGAACGACCTGAAGCTCCTGGGCTTCGGCTTTGCTGAGAGCCAGTGGCTCAAATGCGAGTTCATGGGCGAGCTTGTGGACGCCACCTACATTGGCATGGACGAGGTGGACTGCGCTGTGGGCGCTGCCCCGTACCCTGGCAAGTTCCCCCTCGGTGTTCTGAACTACTACCCCTGGAAGCTGGACCAGTGCCAGGAAGAAGAGGACATGACCCTGGCGTACCGTAAGCGCAACTGGACCTCTTTCTACGCCAATGCCCAAGCTAATGGCAACGAGGTGCGTCTGGTCAACTACGTGCCTGACCTGGAGATGAAGGAATCGGCCATGTACTTTGATGGTGAGGATGACTACATCTTCTCCCAGGAGGTGGCTGGTGCGATTGGTGGAACCGAGGGTTTCCAGGGCGTGACCTTCGGCGCCTGGTTCTGGCCCATGGACACCTCCGTGGACAAGCTTCAGCCGATCATGTGCTTCACCACCCTCTGCTCCTCTCCCTCACCTCCTCCCCCCCCTCCTTCCTCCTCTCCTCCCTCTCCACCACCCTGTGGAACGGATGAGTCGGGCTGTGCCATTGTCACCCCCTGGGGCGCCCCCACCCACCCCTCCACCTCCTCCCCCACCCCTCCAGTGTTCGACGTGGTGAATGGCGCTATGGAGCCTTACACCCAGGTGTGCATGCACTACAAGAACCAGTCGGTGTACATTTCCTCGGAGCTCACGTCCGCTACCTACAACCACCTTTGGGTTGCGCCTGGTGACAACCCTGGCAGCAACGAGTCCCTGGCCAATGGCTGGCCAGCACCTGTTGGCCAGTGGCACTATGCAGAGATCACCATCGACGGTGTGGAAACCGATCCCTTCATTGTCTCGGATGGTGAGAATGTCACATCCAACATCCCTACCTACATTGCGCGTATGACCGTCGATAACCACAACGTCAACGGCTCGGATGTTGAGCCCCGGGGCGACATCCGCATCCCCATCCATCCCGAGAGCCTCATCGACGGCGGCTTCTTTGTGGGCGGCGTTGGATGTGACGAGCCTGAGCTGAATGCCTTCTACACACGCCGCCGCTCCCTGCTGCAGGAGAGGAGCCTCTCCCAGATGATTGACACTAACGTGTCCTTCCACTTCCGGGGCCTCATCGATGAGGTGCGCGTCTTCAAGGGCGTGCACAAGACGGACTGGCAAAAGCGCCTCCCTGACGTGAGCATGAACGGCACTGTCCAACCCATTGCGCACTACCGCATGACGGCCACTTCCGGGAACTCCACCACTCTGTATGAGATGCGCCCAGACGGGTCCATGGTGATGGACTTCTCTGGAAACGATTTCCATGCCAAAGCGTACGAGTTTGGAAAGTACGTGGAGATCAATGAGATTGAGCGCAAGGCAGACCCCGAGTACATCTTTGTTGACGCCCCCTGGGAGCCTGTCACCACCTTCAGCGTGTCTGTGGATGAGATGATGCTGGAGGGAGGCGAGGACGTGATCGTGAAGGGCTACAACGTGCCTGTCTCGGAGTGGCTGTATTGCATTTACGGTGGCGTGACAGTGTCCAATGAGACCGACATGCACGGTCGTGAGATGTCCTTCGATGCCTACCACATTTTCGATGCCACATACATTGATGGCGAGACGGTCTCCTGTCCGAGCCCTGGCGCTGCGGTGCCCAACTTCGGGTACGTGCAGATTGCCGGCCCCCAGGCAGTTCAGCAGAGCTTTGCTGCTTACACATACCGCGAGAGCGTGCTTGAGTTCGAGGGCGACCAGGTGTTGAACTCGGAGGTGGTCGGCGGCACTGCCAACGAAGGCGAACGCATTGACCTGGTGTGCCCCGAGGGCATGCGCATGGACAAGGTGCTCTTTGCGTCGTACGGTCGCCCCAAGGGCCGCTGCAACGCGCACCAGATCACCAACTGCGACTTGACCAAGACGTGGATCCCGTGTGACTACATGGGCTATGAGGTGAACGATCAGTGCCACAGCGACAACGGCAAGCCCCCGTACTTCTCCATCGACCGCGTGGAGAGCCACTGCTATGGCAAGTTCTCCTGCTCCATCCCGTCGAGCAACGCTGTGTTTGGTGACCCGTGCCCCAGCACCGACAAGTGGCTGTCCGTGGCGCTGCGGTGCTCCGACCGCTGGTCCACCAAGGATTACATCCAGGCTGATACCATCAACGCCCACCTCACCGCGGGTGAGTTCACCTTTGGTGCCTGGGTGTACCCCCACTCCAAGAATGGCATCCAGGCGGTGGTCTCGTTCGGCGGGGCCCCTGACCAGGACCTCTTGAACCGCCACATTCTGCAGTGGCGCGGTGATGAGACGGGCAACTCTGGCCGGTTCTACTACTATGATGACTGCATCTACGATGTCCTGATGAAGTATGATGACGGTCGTGACATCATCCTGGCCACCCACCAGTGGTACTACATCACCCTCTCGATGCAGCAGGATGGCACCGGCATGCTCATGCTGAATGGCATTCCCACCG
Organism: Cymbomonas tetramitiformis; assembly: GCA_001247695.2. Lineage (NCBI taxonomy): Eukaryota > Viridiplantae > Chlorophyta > Pyramimonadophyceae > Pyramimonadales > Pyramimonadaceae > Cymbomonas > Cymbomonas tetramitiformis. The sequence continues at coordinate 67,799 of LGRX02025235.1, read as the reverse complement.
CCACCTGGACGACCACCTGCCGCCCTGACCCGATGGGCTCCTTCACCCTGGGTATGGACATGTCCGATGAGATGTACCCCAAAGAGTTCTTTGATGGCCTGATGGATGAGGTGGTGGTCTACGACTACCCCCTCCCAATGGACATGATCCAGGGATACCAATGCTGGGACAGCCCGAGCCCGTATGGCCTTGTGGCGTACTACAAGTTCAACAGTGACTTCAAGGACTTTGCCAAGGATGGCAAGTGTGAGCTCCTCGCCGAGGATGACACCCGCCCCTGCTACCCTATCCATGGCAACATGGCTTCCTCCTCGGACACTATCTGGGATGCGGAGAAGGGTGCTTTCACTGACAACATCACCGCGTCCGTGCACACCTCCTTAAAGTACATGGGTGTACCCTGGTTCCCCACCCACACCCAGAGTGTGATTGTTCCAGGCGGAAACCAAGGTCAGCTTGCCGGTGGCATGGTGGTGACCATGCGCGGTCTGAACTTTGCCACCCGTTCTGCGCGTGTGTTCTATATGGACAAGGAGATCCCCTACACTGAGGTGAATGACCGCTACATGACGGCTGTCATCCCGAACCTGAAGGAGCCTCCGACGTGCACCGAAGGTGGCGCCTCTGAGCTCAAGGTGATCAACAACCTCGATGCCACCTCCTCTGAGACGTGCAATGTCGGCCACGGCACTGTGTATGAGGACCGCCCTCAGACCAAGTTCACGCAGCAGCTGGATGTGAAGGATCTCCAGGATGGCCTCATCTGCTACTTCCCCTTCTATAATGACGTGGCAGACTACTCAGGCTATGCCCGTCACGGTGACAACGAGGGCGCCATGTCAGTGACCAACCGCAATGGATATCCTACCCAGGCCTATGCCTTTGGTGAGGACGATCACATCAGCATTGAGCACTGTGACGGCGGCCGCACAGTGGCCATGTGGATCTACTACGAGGACCTGGACTTCCCCCATGTGAACTACCTCAACGTGCCTCTTGAGGCGTATGAGGTGGAGACGGGCTGCCAGGTGTCCCTCAACTCCTCCCTGAACAACGCTTGGATGCACATTGTGGGCGTGGTGGACGACAACATGGTTGAGACCCTGTACGTCAATGGCAAGCCCTCCCAGAACACCAAGTACTTCGAGCAGATCCTCAGCATTCTGTTTGAGCAGAAAATTGGTGGTGATGACTTTGTCGGCAAGATTGATGACGTGTGGATCTGGGACCGTGAGCTGTGCGAGAGCGAGATCCTCGAGACCTATGCCTCCCAGGAATACGCCATCGAGCTGGGCTTCGGCACGGAGGTGGAGATCCCGCTTGTGTCGAACGCACAGGGCTCCGAGGGTCTGCTGGCCTCCTTCTTCGGCGCGGGTATTGAACACTTTGAGGTGCTCACTGTGCTTCAGCAAGATTACGCCACCCTGGCGCCTGCCTCCGGATTCTCTGTGGATGAGTGGTCCGTGGAGCTCACTGGCTACATCTACGCACCGTACTCCTCCGAGTATTACTTCACCATTTCTGCGGATGACTCGTTCCGACTGTGGATCAACCGTGGTGAGATGCTGCTCCCCGAGCACCCCAAGTGGAACGCCCTCGCCACCTACTGGCACGATGGCACCTACACATCTTGGGGTCCTGACGGCCCTAGCCCCCATGCGGGATGGACCAACATCATCAACTCCCCCTGCACCCAGCCTGAGTGCACCCCTGAGCGTGAGATCTATGGCAACACGGAGCTCGAGATGGGCTGGTACGAGATCTACATGTCGTACACAGACAAGCGCGGGTCCGCCGCCTTCTCCCTCCGATGGGAGACCACTGACCACAACATCCAGAAGCAGCTGATCAACAAGGCGTACCTGCGATCCGGCACCGGGCCCTTCACAGTGGAGGCGTGGATCTGGCCCTACGTTGTGGACGGTTACCACACTGTCGTGTCCCGTACCATTGAGAGCCTCAACGGCCTTGGTGTCGGCATCACCCAGGGTGGCATGTCTGCCTCTATCTACACCGGATGCATGTGCTCCGTGCCCAAGTGCGATGAGTACCGCGAGGTGTCAAGCTGGCGGACTGTGATCGAGGCGGAGGCGTGGCAGCACATCTCTGCGCAGTATGATGGTAACAAGTGGATGCTCTATGTTGATGGCGTCCAACGGGAGACTGTTGACTACGACAACGTGCGCTTCTTCGGCGAGACCAACTCTCCCATCATGCTCGGACGTGAGAACACCCAGGAGATCATCCAGGGCTTCCCCTTGGACATCCGCCAGTTCTATGGCCTGATCGAGTCCTTCAACATGTGGAGCGTCCCCCACTCTCCCACCATCCGCTGCCCCACCTCAGGCCCCCGCGAGAGCCTTGTCATCTACCTCAAGATGGATGAGGGTGTTGGCAAGAAGATGTATGACCATGCTGGGCACACTGAGCACCGCGTGGAAGGCGCGAACATCCGCACCCTGGACACCCCCATCAAGCAGATTTTCCAGGATGCCATCATCACGCCCCCTGCTGAGCCCTATCCCCTGTGGGTGAGGCTCACCAAGGACTACCCATCCCCCGTCACCCGTGGCTCCCCCTGCTCCACCTGGGGCACGGATCCCTCCAAGACGGAGATCTCTGGCACGGCGCTTTCCCAAGGCGTCGCTGGCCACTGCTCCGTGTTCACCATCACCTCGTTTGACCAGTGCGGCCACAAGAAGCTGGTGGGTGGCGACCAGTACTATGTCCAGGTTGTCGGCCCGACTCACCTGCACACGATGATGACCGAGTTGGAGATTGGCGACGGCATCACTGACCACGGCGACGGCTCATACACGGTGAACTTCATCAAGGAGGCGTCAGGTTACTACAAGATTATTGTGTACTCCCAGAAGCCTCAGCCTGAGAACGGTGACAAGGACTCTGACAACAAGCTGGACACTTTCACAATGTACAACCATGCTTACATTGCCGACTCCAAGATGTCATACATGTATGATGATTTGGATGATCCTCTGTACCTGGATGAGATCGAATACTCCATGGCGGGTATCCCCGTGAACTTCATGTTGCAGACAGTTGACATGTATGGCAACTTGCGCACCGAGGGTGGCATTGCCGACTGGCAGATCTCCTTCACTGGCCCGTATGACTTCAACGGCACCTGGGCTGACAATGACGACGGAACCTACACCTTCTCCTACAATGCGCAGGTGGCGGGCTACTACCGCATGACCATCCGCATGTTTGGTGAGCCCATCAGCGAGTATGGCGGCAAGACCTGCTGCGGCGGCGCGCAGTCGGCCTACTCGTACTGCACCCTCAACAAGACCCCAGGCTCCCCTGATTACGTCGAGGATTCCACCTTCTGCGTCAAGGTGATTGACGGGAGCTCTCTGCAGCTGTCCCCCATGGGTACCTATGCCTCCTTCCCTGACTCAGACGAGCTCGATCTCGAGTCCCCGTTCACCATATACGCCTTCGTCAAGAAGGGCGTGGCCTCGGGTGCCTCCCGCGAGTATGTCGTGTCCAAGCAGAGTGAGTACTCCGGCAAGGGATACTGGCTGGCGATCCTCCCCACCTCTGTGGCGGATGAGTATGAACTTGAGGGTGGTGTGTACGTTGGCGCGGAGAACTTCCGCATTGCGCGCCAGGTGGTGGCTGTCCCCATGGGCGAGTGGGTGCACCTCGGCATGACATACTCCGGCACAGAGCTCAAGCTGTACGTGGACGCCTCCCTGGTAGAGAGCAACTCTTACGATGAGATGCTCTTTGAGAAGCGCAACTCGCAGCCCCTCCGAGTGGGCAAGGACTTCTCTGGCCTGCTTGACAACGTGCTGATCTTCTCCGAGGTGCGCGACCTCGAGCACTTCGTGCCGGACAGCTTCTGCCCTGTGAATGTGGACCCTAAGATGACCGAGAAGGGCCTCATTGCCTACTACCGCTTCAATGAGAACGGTGGGTTCGCCACGAAGGACTCGAGCACCATTGGAAATGATGGCATCCTCGGTCTGGTGTGCGACATGGTGCCCGAGGGCAAGACGGCGAAGCTGTCATGCCCCACTGGATACAAGATGACGGACTTCCTGTACACCAACTTCGGTGACAACGACGGTGGATGCGGCGCGTACGAGATGGGCGACTGCAGCTCTGCGGAGAGCTACGCCGTGGTGAACGCCTCTTGCTACATGCAGAACGAGTGCACCGTGCTCGCCTCCAAGGCGCACTTCCCCGTCACCTGCGCCACCACCTCCAAGTCGCTCGCCATCAATGCCGTGTGCAGCCCCGACTCTACCACGACCGCCTCATGGTCCATGGACACCGCCCCCACTCTGGTGTCAGTGACCACTGCCACTGAGGAGGACTTCATCTGCCCCTTCGACTACATGGGCACTGGCATCTTCCCGGCCTGGATGGAGAAGGACCTGACCGATGAGATGGAGGCGGGCGCCAGCTGTAGCATGCATGAGATGAACAAGGTGGACATCCGCACCGCGCAGGCGGGGCGCACCATGGTCTGGGGCCTCATTGCCAAGGACGGGTGCGGTTACCGCAGCATCCACGGCACGGATGAGTTCACTGGAGAGATTGAGTACCCTCTGTACCACAACCTCTCCATGTCCCACACCTGCCCTGATCTTCCTATGACCAAGGTGAAGGACGAGGTGACAATGCAGATCAGCGGCTCCCGTGAGATTGCTGGTGAGCCCACCTACTGCGGAACCTACAACAACATCTACATCAACTTCTACCACCTCGAGGTGACTGGCGTGAGCCACTTCACCTTCCGCATGAACCAGGAGCCTTTCTTCGAGGCGGTGCCACTCATTGTCATCCCTGCTGACATCTCCGCACAGTACACGTATGCCGAAGGCTCTGGGTTGTACGCGGGCGAGGCGGGTGTGGAGACCATGTTCAAGGTGGTGGCATACGATCACCTCGGCAACCTGCGCATGATGTGGGGTGACGAGAGCGCCCTCGCTGTGGAGGTGCTCAATGGCCCTGCCTCGGCCGCCACTGCGATGGAGCTGGCCCCCATCCCTGGGGAGTACTTCTTCTACATCACTTACCCTCTGAACGGAACCTATGATGTGCTGGTGGCAGTCAACGGGGAGCCCGTGAGCATGACCACGGCGGCGATTGAGCGGTCCAAGATCCGCCCCATGACGGACCTCTTCAACACCCACCCCCCACCCCGCTTCGAGCACTCCATGGTGTCCTACAAAGATGAGGTGTACTTCTTCGGAGGTGCCCGTGCGGACAAGACGTACCTTGATGAGATGATGAAGCTCAACACTGGCTTCAACAGTGAGATGGGTGCCTACAACTACCGCCGTTTGGTGGTAATCTCCAACATGCCCGAGACTGACTACAACGTTGAGCTCACCATGGACACCGCGTCCCACATTGAGAGCGGCCGCTTGAAGCCGGACTGCTCCGACCTCCGCTTCCTGGACATGACGGGTATGCCTCTCAAGATGTGGGTGGAGCCCTCCACCGCCCCGGCAGGGTGCGGCAAGACGGACACACTCATCTGGATCAAGGTGCCTGGCGGCATGTCCGAGTTCTGGATGTACTATGGCAACAAGGCAGCGCCCTCCATGTCAGACCCATTCAGCGTGTTTGATATCTTCGAGGATTTCGAGGGTGACAGCACGCTTGAGTCAATGGGCTGGGCGCTGGACTCGACCACCTCGGATGCCTGCACCACGGACTCGGGCTACAACCCCGGAGACATGAACAGCTTCTACACCACCAATGTGACATCCATGCATGGCAAGATGTCCCTGAAGATGGACACGGTGGAGATGCTCGGTGGGGCAATCATGAAGGATGTGGCCCCGATGAAGAAGTTCACGCTGAAGGCTTACATGTATGACTCATACTGTGACGGCTCGCACTGGATCTCTCCCGACTTCAAGACGTGCCAGCCCATCCCCAACATGAAGTCCATGCTGCCCAATATGAACAATGGAATGGGCATCTACACGGGCGCTTCCACTGACACATACTCTGTGACCTACCCGTGGCACATGTCGCCTGCTGAACGCTCCGTTGGATGGCATTCGTTCACCATGCGCGATGATGACAAGGATCTGACCCTAACCGTTGATGAGTACACCCAGCTGCCCCTGCGATCGCACGACATTAGCACTGACATTGACAAGATCTTCCTGAACAGCCAGCGCATCGGGGACCAGAAGGTGGGCTCGAGCGTGTACTGGGATGCCATCTTTGTGTCTGAGTACGACCCTATGGTCAGCGCTGCTTACATGGCGGAGGAGTTTGTCTCCTTCGACCGCGCGAACCAGTGGTCGAAGGTTGGCGAGACTAACCCTCCCCCGGCTCGCCAAGCACACACTGCGGTGGTGTATGACGACGCCATGTATGTGTTTGGAGGTGAGCGCTCGGCGTACGAGTACTCTGACCTGTGGAAGTACACCTTCGAGGGTGACGCATGGGAGTTCCAGGCCACGGTGAACAGCTCTTCCCGTCTGGGCCGCCATGATCACACAGCAGTGGTGTACGGGGACAGCATGTATGTGTATGGTGGCCGTGCCCCTATGCCCAAGGCAGACATGTGGGCCTACTCCTTCTCCAACAAGACCTGGAGTGAGCAGCCCCATTCCCCCGGCATGGAGGCGCGCTTCGGGCATTCTGCAGCTGTCAGCGGTGGGGTCATGTACGTGTACGGCGGGTACACCGTTGGTGGTGAGGACCACGAGGCGGGTCTCACAGACGAGATCTGGTCCTACAAGTTTGAGTCTATGGAGTGGACCAAGGTTGGCCCTCGCTATGATAACTATGAGAAGCCCTGGATGCAGAGCCCCACAGATGCCATCATCTTCCCAATGATGATTCCCTCACCACGCTTCGCCCACTCTGCTGTAATCACCGGCGAAAGGCCTGCCCTCTACATCATGGGCGGTGCCGGCGGTGAGAGCATGATGGAGGAGCTGCACGAAATCTGGAAGTTCGATCTCGAGCTGCTTGAGTGGGAGTTCATCGGGTCCCATCCACTGCTAGGGCGGTATGATAGTGCTGCGGTGCTCTATGGGGAGGATAAGTTTGCTCTAGTCTATGGTGGCCATGCAGCAGGCACCTTCCTCGGCGATGTGGTATTGATTTTCATAGGAGACACAGGCCTATAGAATCAAGTGCGACGATGCACTGATAGCTAGATTGAAAATTAATATGTACACATAGTAATTGTAATGAAACTTGCCCAACAAAAGGGCAATGTAGCATACAAACCAAGATTGTCCACTGAACTGCTTGAATCTTAAGGTGTTTCATGCTGAGTGAGTTCAATGCAATGCTCTTGATATGTTTGTTTCCAGCGCGTGTTGCATTTAAGAGCATTGCAAGTAAAACGGTGCTCAACGACAGAGCACGTACACCAACCTGCTTATGGTCCTCGTTGTCATTGGATCTTGTGTGCTGCGACTCGGCTGCAGCGCCAACTGAATGGCAGTTCCAGCATATATACATCTCTAGTGAGAGCCATGGAAAGGTAAGGATAATATGCGATCTTACAGAGCCACGACGTGAGGGATCCGCGCCATCGCCTGCGACAACTACACTGTAGGGATGCATGGGGATATGCGGCCATTCCTACTGCATGGCCGACGATTTGGGTTTGATTAATCCGAACCCGCTCATTTTGTAGCACCCCTGGTGATTTCTGCCGCAGTCGCAGAATATGCCTTTGTCGCAAGACGGCACAATACGTAGCATCTCCCACAAAAACAGTGAACAGTGTCGTTTGCCTCAAAGGGGCAAAGCAGGGTTTACCAAAAGCATCAAGAGGAGTCCCGAGGGCGCACAACTTAGTCTCAACGCCTCTGGAAGATACGATATTCCTCCGTCTGCCGAACGCTCGATCGAACTGTCGACCGATCGACCGATTTATTAAAATTCGAGTGGAATATGTTCCTCATCGGAGAGGAAAGCTGTTTTTGTCGCAACTAAGAAGCTTCAGCAGTTCGCCCCCGACTGTTTGTCGATCGCTTGATACGATGGTCGACGCACCAATCTCGATGCGAGAGAGAGAATCTAGTTGTGTCGCAAGAGGCACGAGTGTCGCAAGACAGATCTGTGACCACGCAATCAGACTCATGGATTCGACGCATCAAATATCCCTTAAGTCGACCACCATTGCATTATTATGTTCGCGCGCAGAGAGTGACCAAGGGATCTTCATACAACTGCTCTGATTGTTTTTTCGCTGTGCCAATTTCTATGTTAGTGAACGCAAGTTTCCCATAAGTTCAACTGTATATCTCAGCATATTCACAGAATCTGTGGCCGTCTCACCCAACTACTCACCCATGTCATTTAGCCGATTCTAGTTTTGCTGGATATCGCGCTGTTTGCACATGTCCCGTTCCTGTGCGTCTCGGCCACCTCCCGCCAGCAGCCTTGTCTGTGCTGTCAAAATCTTGCTTTCACTCCTTTTTTACTTGGTGAATTTTACTTGAGGGTGCTTGGAGCCCGATTGCCAACATTTCTGCTAACTAGCGTGCTGTCCTTTTTCCAGAGCGCGTTCCTGCGACGTCATCGACCGTTTTTACTGGGTCTGTTGCAATTTGTATGCTGCATTAGTTTGTTTTTGGATTTCTTGCGCTCTCACGTTTTCGGGGAAATACATACCCGGCCACACCTACCGGGTTGCTAATGTGATCCGACCGTCTAGGTGGTTGTTTGTGAATCACTAAATTACGCCACAGGTTTGTTTCCAATGTCCTCCCAGTCGCGTCTGACAAGTAGTGCACGCAGTTTAGAATCTGCCACTATCTTTAGACGAGAACATTTATCGGTTCAGATCATGCTAACGAAATTCGAATTTTTCTGTCGTATTTTGCACCAATCCGGAATGCCAATTTCCCATCGTGTGCCCAGATCCGATATCCTGAGAAGATCTTATCACATATTTCAGCAATCATGAAGGAGCTTCGGATCTTCTGCGAATGTCGAATGAGGCAAAAGGCAACTAGATAAGCTAGAGAGATATTAATGTGTAGATTCTCTGATTAGGATTTGTATAGGTGGCAGATGATGATATGCCAGCCGACAGAGGACAGATCGATCAGAGATCCGAAAGGGCGCGCCTTGAAAGTACAAGACATTAATTGTAGCCCAGTGGAGGTTGTTCTAGCTTAAAGTAATTATTTGGAAGAGCTGTTGCTCACCCTGTCAAAATACTGGTCATTCTTTCCTGCCGTAAAGATATTGCAATTGCTTAATTGTAGCCTTGTTCACTCATTCTTAAACAGCATGGCATGCATTGTATTGCAGACGGTTACTGCAGTCGATTATTCAACACCGATAAACGGTTAGATAAACCCTCCAATTTATGTTTGGACTCAATATAATGACTAGGTTGATGAATCTATCGTCAATTTTCCTTAATAAGAGGGTTTTCAAGACCTCCCCCGTGGGAAATCTAGCGGGTGGTTTCTTACGGCGTTTCTTAATTTTTGAAGAGAAAACTAGCGGCTGGTTTCTTGTAGATACAGTTTCTTATAGACCGCGACCGCTTACTGTATAGTGTTCAACGGGGCAACTCAGATTTGTCATCACTGTCCACCAAGTAACGAGTAGGAACAGTCTTCCTATATTCAATTATGATAGGTTGTCTCTTCGGCTTAGATTCGGTCTTCACCACAGGGGCTGGAGCACCATCAGATACGGCATCAGACTTCGGCTCGGGGATAGGCTGATCCTCTCGGACCGAACGGGTGATGTCGGGGAGGTGCCCTTTGGCACCCAGAGAAGTTCACCCTTATCATCCATGATCAGCTGCAGTCCCTGTCTCTTGCTCTCTTCAACCTTCGAGCTTCAGCCTGTTCCTCAGCATCGTCAGCTACCAAGTCATCGAACTCACTGACGTCATCCTCGGTGTCAGTGTCATATTCACCAGGCGTGTCATACTCCCTCTTCAGACTGGCAGTATCAATGGCAAGCTTACTGTCCGTGGCACCCGCGTCATCATCGTCATCCGAATCTGGCAGCTTCTCCTTACTCCAGGCCACGGCGCCTGCACTCGAATCGTCACTGTTCGTAGGCGTCGATTGTACAGCCTTACGCCCAGTGTATGGAATTTCGCGATACTCATACTCGTCAGTCTCAATCGCATGCTTCAAGAACGCATTACTGATCGGTAATGAAAACGGCGCTACGGGTTCCTTCGCTCGAGTGGCATCTTCCAGAAACCAGCCACCGCGCCTCGAGCGCTCCCAGCGGCGTAGCGCTCCAGAAGGATGTGCGATAATTTGTTGCCAGCTATAATCGAGCCCATGCTCTCGCTCCCCAAAGTACGCAGTCAATGGCTCTGGGGTCCCCGTTTTTGCCCATTTCCATTGCGCGGCCCCATTGGGTAGAAATACAATATACCAATCGAACTGCTTAAAATGGCCAGTGTCCCCTGGCACAACTCCTCCCCTCTTAGCTTGTCAGTACCACGAGTTGGTAAATCAGCGTCAGTTGTACAGCAGCTAAGATCCAGACACATAACGGTCATGCGTATGTATGCGTGTTATTCTTTTCTGATCGAACAGATGCTCGAAGAGTTGATGAAGCAATCCAGAGAGCAGAGGGTATACAGCAGCGGAGACTCCCGCTCCTTGTTGCCCAGGGTGAGGCCCCAGTTGAGCAGTTTCCGGATGTGATCCCAGAGTCTGTTGGTGAAGGCAAGGAGTATCCATTGTACAGTACCGTAGGTCCACCGGAGGAGGCGACTGCGTCCAGATGCAAGGAGGCTTGCGATAGCCAGTGCCATACATACAGTAGTAAGAGCAATATAACGGAGTAGGTAAACTGCGGACTACGGGTCGAAATCGCAGCGCAAAGGGAAACCTGCCCATCGGATTCTCCATAAACCAATGCTTGGGTTTGAGAAAATCGAGGATTTGAAGCGTACGGCGTACACAGGCATCCGCCTGTCGCAGTTGTCGCACCCCAATAGTCTTGGCCTGACTATATTCTATGCACGGTGGACTAGCCCAAATGACGTCAAAGTAACCGGGAGCGTAACGCTTGAAGTCCCAATCTTGTACCTTTGTAGCGTAAGTAGGTTGCCAGCGAGGATCATGATCTACGGTGACCACGGTGCTATTCGGATAACATGACAGGAAACTTCTCTCCACACTACCTGTACCACTGAAGAGTACCAGCAGTCGTAGCTCGCGTGACGAGACCACAGAGTCCAGAAGAGCCAGATGCGTCACAAAGGCGTCAGAGGAGCGGCAGTACTGTTCCCAAGGTAGGCAATTGTCCAGAGAAGTTGGTTCCCCTTCATCAGAGGTGTCCAGGAAAGTCAGAGCTATTATGGCGCGTTCCCGCCTCTGCTTCCGCTGCATCCTGACCTCCTGTAAGGCTTTTTCACGGGCTTGTCCTTCACGGGACAGTCGCAGTTGTTCGAACTCGGTGAGCTGCTCGAGTTCACCCCCGTAGTTCAACGACTCTCGAGTCTTCCAGGAATCGTGAGCATTAGAGTACCCAGTCCAGCGAACCAGAAATTCGTCCACTTCTTTGCCTCCTCGAGTAGGTTTCACTCTTCGAGCCAGAATCTTAGACACATGGGTCTGGGATTGTCCAAGCATCCACGAGTACCTTGGCGTGAGTGGGTATTTGCCGGCGCAGCGCGAAAGTTTATTCCGCGGTGCGGTATTCCTTGAGACGATGCTGCGCAAAGACGTCATGGATACGCCATTTAGGTGGCAACTTGAGCCGATAAGCCACCGGGGCGCCTCTGTCGATTTCTGGTAGCTCTCGCTGCTGGTCACTGAAGAACCTCTCGGTGATGGGTAAGGGCCCGTGCCAGCGAGGTCCCAGCTTCCTGAAGGATTCGCGGTTCATGATATTCTCCGTGAGATGCTTGGCATCTACCCAGACCAAGTCTCCCAACTGAAAGGATTTTGGCAGTGTGACGCTGGTCAAACTGATGTCGCTGGCGTTGCTGCGCCAGTTCCAGCTTAGTGCGGGCGTCCTCCAGTTGGGCCGCGAATTTGCTAGCCATCTCGTGTGCGGTACCTTCTCCACCCTTGCGCTTGGATGTTGTCCCGCAGCTGCTTGCAGAAACAGGTCCAGCTGCGACATGGAACGACGATCGCTCTTAATTGGAAGATGCGCTTTGAATTGGAAGATTTTTTGAAGGTCATTGTTTTGATGTTTTTTACATTATTTTAAACATATCATGCCCAAAAAATAGGGTGGTTATAATCTTGGAAGTTTTTCTCATCGTACGAGGCGGGGTTTTCAGAATTCTTACGATCGCACTAGTCACATCACTAGTGCGATCTGACTTCGCACTAGTCACGCGACTAGTGCGGACTCAAGCGACACACGGCCGTACGGGGCACCCGGCGATGAACCAACGACATTCCGGTCACTCATGATCATTTTGGAAGCATTTCAAACCAAAAACAAAAAATAAAAAAATTGGAAGGAGTGACTTCTTCCAATTCAGAGCGTTCGTCGTTATGGGAGAATGTCCCAGAACCAACTCAAAAGGGGTGAAACCAGTCACATCGCTCCGCGTATCATTTATGGCGAACTCAACGTTAGCGCACCACAGGTCCCAGTCCTCAGGATTGCTGCCCACGAATGACCGCAGCATGTCTTCTACCAGCACTCGATTGGTATGTTCAGCTTGTCCGTCAGAACGTGGATTATAAGGCGTAGTGGAAGCCACTTTGGTTCCCATAAGTCTCATCAACTCCTTCCACATAGCGTCCTGAAAACGAGGGTCCCGGTCGGAGACAATCTTCATAGGAGCACCATGCAGTTTCCAGATGTGGTCGAAGTAGATTCGAGCGATAACCTCGGCGGAGCTGTCCTGGAAGTTCAAGGGGATGATGTGAACCATTTTGCTGAGCTTACAAGTGAAGGTAGCAAAAGCATCGTGGGTTCGCGCCGTGACTGGGAGTCCGGTGACAAAGTCCATGCTGACCACTTGCCATAGTCGCGTAGGAATAGTGTGGGGGTTCAGCAATCCATCCGGATAGGAATTCCTCGGTCGCACCGCTTGACAGATAGCGCAAGAGGAAACCCAGCGTCCCACATCTTCAGCGGCTCCTTTCCACCAGAAGCGTCGCAGTACCCGTTCCAGAGTTTTGTCCCTTCCCGCGTGTCCAGCTGAAACAGAAGCGTGCGCTTCTTGCAGCACTACCTCGCGAAGCGGTGAATCTTCTCCCAGTACCAACTGATAGCGTCCGGCGCTAACCCTCCACAAGACATTTCCCACCAAGCAGAAGTCACGAGTGCGTTGATGCGGAGCCTCCTGGATTTCCTTCATTAAGGTCTGCAGTGGACCAGGTCGCCCATACTCCGCTTGCACCAGAGCTTTGAGGAACTGGCCTCCTGATATCTGGTGCTGTAGGTCTCGGACGCTGGCCGCCTCTCCAGTACGCACGATAGGGGGAGGTGAACTCGTTCTCCTTTCCCGCTTGACGCGCTGTTGAGCAGGGGGAGCGTACACCACTAACAGAGGCCAAGGAAGATCCAGAAGGGCTCCATCCGGAGCAGCGAACATCTGCACTGGTTCTCCTTGAGCGTCATGGGTGGGTATGATGTACTCCACTCTCATTCCCGCAGATCTGAACAGCTGTCGCCATTGGGGCATGCGGGACTGAAAGTCAGGAAGGACAAAGAGGGCTGAAGTAATTTCAGGGTCCAGGCGCCATTCTTCCACATGTTTCCTCAGTACGGCCTCTGTCAATGGTCAGGTGGTTGGAGGAGAAGGGAGGATTGCACCAGACGTTCGACCCTCGCCAGCTTTCCTTCAAGCAGTCCGTCCAGTAGCGGTTAACCTGACGATTCTTCCCGCCCAAGTCGCAACAGGCGTCTACCTCGAAAGGTCCATATTCCTGACTCAGAAAGTCGAACATGTCCGCACGGAACTTCCAGCCCTGTCGGTCGCTGGGCTCCAGGAGTCTGGTTGAGGCCTCGCTGCGCTTCGGAGCCGCAGTGTCGCCAGCAGGGGTTTTCTTGGAAGATGGGGGCGAGGAGGCTGTCAGTTTGCCAGAGCGCGTCTGAACCGCCAGGGTTGCCTCCTCATTACACAATTCCCAGGATTTCTTTTCAAATCGCCTATATTTCTTTCTCGGATTTCGCAACGTCGCCCCTATATTTCGCATAAATTTCTCGAGAAATTCGCACGAAATCTTCCGATATACCCTTATAAGCCTAAATTTTCGCAAGCTCCGTGAGCCTTAATTGCTGGATGTGACACACCGACAGTTTAATCTGTCACTTGTCACTTCCTAAAGTAGGCTGGGTGACCATCACCAGTAGTCGGGGAACTCCCGTTAGTATTTATGTGTATCTCCCTTTTATCAATGGGACTTTTACCGTTCTGATTCCGGAAACCCTGAACCCAGGGTTTATTTCCAGTTATCTATATATTCACTCCGAACTATATATATCTAACATTAATGTCCGAATTCTAGAAGGTGAGAGAGTATTCTATGTTGGAGACGATAGGAGAAGTCGGCAAGTCGCGGTCCTATGGTATGTCACGGTGATATGAGAAGTCGCGGTGATATCTTATACTGTATGACAAATGGGATGTCGTGGTGACGATGAGATGAAGCGGGCTCTGAGGGCTCGTCGTCGTCTTCGTCTGAAGCCAAACCATAACTGTGCTCAACGAGCGAGAACTCAGACGATGAGGCATATCGACATGCAATCAAACCGGCTGCGTCAACGCAGCGTGGGGACTTGTTGAGAATGCCGACTGATAGTAATGGCGATGATTGTGCCACTCCAAAATTTAACGAGACCTGACCGCGGATGTCTGATGAGAGAAAGAGCCGCCGTGAAACCTTGAATCCCTTAACGTTGAACTAACACTGTCTTCTAAAGGTTAAGGTAAAACAGAAGATTGAAATTCAAAATCTGCGCGGCGTTATCAGCTTCTCACGCACGCTAAGGGCGCCCGCGACGGTAAATTCGAGAATTTCGGCATATTTACCGGGGAGGGGTGAAATTTCGCCAAAAGGGCCCCAAATTTCGCGAAATTTTTCGATTTCTCCGGGGTACCTATATTTCGCAAAAAAATCGCGAAATCCTGGGAAGCCCCTACTCCTCATACCCCGTTTCTGCCACCCGCAAGGTGTGCAGTGCGTCCAGCCAGAGTTGAGGGGAGTCCAGCCAGGTGAGAGCCCCACTGTACGCGAGGACTGAGTCTGGCTCTCTGGTCTTGGCGTTGGTGGACTTGCGCTCCTTCAACTTGTTAGGATCTACCACTCCCAGTGGGGCGCGTCCTTGATTGGCGAGACCCTTTACCAGCCGCAGGTCTGAATTTGCTGACAGTGTCCGCGGCAGAGGGGGGTCGCTGCGGTTTCCCAGTAACCGGGTGTACAAAGCCAGCTTCTACCAGTCCTTCTCTCGCGGAGATGTCCTTGTAGTCGGGTCGCCTGGACAGAACGTCGGGAACCCAAAGTAGCGCTCCAGGGGTGTACTCCATTTCGGGTACCCCTACTTCCACTAGATCCATGTACCATCGTGCTTGGCGTCGACTGAGAGGTTGTCCAGGTGCCATTAGCCAGACTAGTGGTTTATCGTCACCCTGCAATTGAAACTCGGTCCAGATGAGGTAATGTCGCAAGGTTTGCGTAGTGCAGTGATGGAGAGCGCAGAGTTTCCTTTCGCCAGCATGGTAGTTTTGCTCGGCTCCATTAAACTGTCTGCTCTCAAAGGCGATAGGTTGCTGTCCATTTCCCACATCTTGCATCAGTACGCCCCCTAGCGCCACTCCACTGGCGTCGGTATGTACCACGAAAGGGTGCCGTCCCTCGGCCGCCGCTTTCATATCAGGTAGCGCCAAAGTGGGGGAAGAACATAGCGCCTTCTTAATTTCCTCGAAGGCCCAACGCTGCATGGGTCCCCATAGCCAGGCGACATCCCCTTTGGTGAGCTGTGTCAGAGGTTGTGCCACTTCGGAGAAGCCCAGCATGTAACGCCGGTAGTACCCAGCTAACCCCAAAAATTGACGCACATGCGTGGCGTTTTCCAGAGCGGGCCAGTCCCTGATGGCGGCCAGCTTGTCATGTTGAGGTTGACTTCCTTCGCGTGAGATAACGTGCCCGAGGAAGCGTATCTGGGTCTGAAGTAGCTGACACTATTCTTAGAGTCCTTGAGGTAGATGCCTTGGTTCTCGCAGACTTCCAGAAATTGCTTGAGGTGCGAATGGTGCTCCTCCAGAGGGGTGCTGAAGAGGATGCAGTCGTCAAGGAATATCCTGACGAAAGGAAGATGTCCCAGAGCGCGCTGCATGCGTCGCTGATAGCAGGAAGGACTGTTGGTCAACCCCATGGGCATCACCAACCACTCATACGAGCCGTAGGGGGAGGTGAACGCGGTCTTTTCCACATCTTCAGGCGTCATGGCCATCTGTGTCCACTACCCTGCGGTACATTGCGATGTACCCAAGCCTTCTTGGGTACATCCCCATGTACCCAAGCATTTTCGACATATCATGCACCATATTGACATCCATGACACCGCACTTTGGCCTCAAGTCATCGTCGAGGATGGAAATATAACATTTGACACGTATGTTCAAGATGGGACATGGACGGCCGCGCACTGCACCACTATGGCGACCATACCCCTTGCTGAATAATTATTTCCACATGTTTCGTTCGTGATCAAGAAACGTTGCTTAACTTTGAAGCCATTTTGCTCGGTGAAGATGAAGTCGGATGCAATTTTTGACATGACACTCCAGAAAGCGCAGCTCGTGAACTTTTCAACATAGGTCTCCAAACTTTGAATTGACCTTTTACACCATCCATAAATGTACCTAAAGGTCGATGTACCCAAGGTATGTACCCAGCAAAATTGTTAACTACAAACCACTATAAATCTGCAAATTGACACCTATGATACCATAAGAAAATCACCCAAATGATCGAAATTGCTCAAAGCGAGTGGTTGTATATCTGAAAGGAAGTCTTGAGGACATGTCTTATCAACCATAAGGCCATCGGACACAAATCTTGCATGCACGACCCAAGGATGCACAAGTGACCTTGGGTACATCCCGATGTACCCAAGGCCGGGTAGTGGACATCTGCCAGAACCCGTCGACCACATCGAAGGAGGAGAAGTATTTGGCCCCGTGCATAGAGTCGAACAAGTGCTGAATGTCGGGAAGTGGGTACTTGTCTTTGACTGTCAGGCTGTTAATTGCTCTGAAGTCGCAGACCATCCTGAGTACTTCAGGTTTCCCAGGCTTGGGAACCATCAGTACTGGTGCGGCGAACGGACTTGAAGAAGGCCTGATGTAACCCTTGCTCAGGAGTTCATCTAGGCGTTCTCGCAGGTGATTCAGCTCCACCATGGACATCTTGTAGGGTCTCTTAGCAGGCGCGATGCCATTCCAGCCCTCTTGCAGTCGCACATGGGCCACTTCGTCTTTTTGCAGGGCGTCAAAGTTTGGCAGCGCTTCGCGAATAACTCGAGGTGAAAAGGACTTGGTCAACTGTTGAAACTTCTTTCTCCATTCTGGGGAGATGGACGGGTCCTCCGAATTCTCACTGGTGGCCACCGCTGATAACATGGAAGTCCCTACCAAAGGTGTCGCATAGGCCACCAAGATGTCGTGTGGGGTCGCGGCGCTGTCCGTTCCAGCGTATCTGCGCGGATAGGCTTTGATCTCCTTGCTCGCTTCTTCGGTTGGGCTGCTGATAACATCACCATCGGCTCCAGAGCCATTGTGGTTCTCTCGCCTTTTTTTCGCGTGGAGCTACGCCCCGGCGAACATCCCAGTATCCGCACGGATTTGCCATGATGACGAAACTTGACTGATCCCCACCCATCATAGTCCAAAGTGACCGGCGAGAGGTGTCTCAACCACCTTCCTCCAAGTACAATGTCCACTTTGATGCCCAGAGGAAGCACTCGCATTTTGATGACCTCCGAGTACGTTCCTTCGGAAGTCTCCGCTGTCAGCTTGCCATAAGCGACTTGCGCAGAGATTTGCACTGACCCATCCGCGAGGGTAACGTTCAGGGGCGTTCCATTAGCGCGAACCGTGAGGTTCAATCTCTTGACGCACTCACTGGAGATGAATTCGTCTGAGGCGCCAGAATCCACCAGTGCGCGCACTCGCTGTCCTTTCAGCAATGCCCAGAATACCAATAGCAGCGTTCCCTCTTTGTCCCGAACGGCAGTCAGCTGGCTGTCCTGGTTCCACATTACTTGACCATCGCGTCGCAGATGTGCATAGATGGCTGCTCGCACTGGGTGATGCAAAGGTACGCGCTGCTCGGACCGGATAGGTCTCGTGCGAGGGGGTGCAGGCTGAGGAAGCGGATCATTACCAAAATACCACCCACCTTCCAGGTCGCGGTCTGCTTGCCGCTGCCGTTCCTTAGCGCGTCGCTCCTGTCCTTGAGCGCGTCGTCTGGCGCGGCTCTGCGTGCGGCTTTCCAGAGGGTAAGAGTGGAGGGGTTGGAGGACAATCTCTTCCTCCTCTTCCTCCCCAGAACTATCTTCTGGTTCGGAAATTTGAGTGAAGGAGGTAGGTTCTTCTTCCAGTGGAGCTGTCGGAGCGTCGGTGACTTTTGCTGGTGCTGCCACTACCTCATCACCTTCCAGAATCGGCCGCAGACGGTGGCGTTGCTGTTTCCGAATGGTCAGTAGCAGTTCCAGGCGAGTTTCCTCCGGGTTTCAGGGGGGTCGGCTCAACTCCTTCTGTCACCGTTGTCAGCACGCTTCGGGTGCCCTCCGATCTGGCGGCGGCCAACTGTTGCTCCATCAGCTGCTGCGTGAAGTTGAGCGACCTCTGGGAATCCTCGACGTCCGAGATGTCCCAAGAAGTTGCGGGCTGAGAACTGGAGGGAGATAGGGTCAAATCCAGAGTCGCCTCTGGATCCGTATCTGATGGCTCAGCGGAGTCCAGGGAGGGTTGATCAATATTTCCTTTCGATGGCGGAGCCATGTAAGCGGCCTCCTCCGCAGCTTCCCTTTCTCGCTGATTCCATTGATGCACCCGGTACAGGCTGCACCAGGCGTCTGGAATTCCCACATCTCCACCAGAACCCGGGATAGTACCGCATTCGGTCTCCAGAGATAGCTGAACTGCTCCTTCGGTCACCGTCAGGTCAGGGGTGATCTTCCCATGCCATCTGTACCAGCGGCGGCGGTATCTGCGCCACCCTTCCGGCACCGGGTGCCACGCGTCTCTCCATTTCTCATTATTCTCCTTTACCAGCGCTGCCGCGGCCATGTGCTCCGGATGCGTCATCTCCCTCCAAGCCCGCGTGCGGTCCGCCAGCGACTCTGCCTGAGGTCCCGGTGATTCATCTAGGTGCTCGTCGACATCAAACTGCATCGGGAGGCGTGGACCGCATCAAACGCATTTGGGGAGTTTGGGAGTTTTGGGAGTTGGGGAGTTTTACAATGGGAGGCCCTTAAAAAATAAAAAATTTACCGAATCTAGGGTTTAGATTTTCCCTAGCTTGATGTTATTTTATTTAAATTTCCGGCAGTTTTAGGGTTTAAGAAATATTCCTAAATTTTACCAAAATGTTTTGAAGTTTTCGACCTGATTTAAGGAAATATTTTATGGGAGGTTCGACGTTGAACCCCCGAAATTTTACGTTAATTTATACATAATATCTGGCATTTCTTATTTTCCGAAAATTTGTAGAACTCTTAGCCTGTTTTAAGGCAATATTCTTTTGGGGGGCTCATCGATGAACCCCCCATTTTATTAACAATTAATTTTTCATTTTGGCATTTCCCCGGTTATTCACAAATCCTAAATATTACCCAAATTATTTAACTTCTTATACCTTTGCACACCTTCACCACACACAATTTTTTCAAAGCACTATTTCTTTTGTTGGGTTATATTCAAATTTTTGTTACCAGCGCGCAAGTTCCGCCTCCAAAGCTTAACACAACTACACCTTGTCCCGTGACCTTCGCCCCGTCGCCTACTCGTCTTCGTGCATTTACCAACTACGTTTCCTGCTGGTTTCCACGTGCTTTCGCGGACCACTGCTAACCACAAGTCAAGATGGCCGCCCTAGGTTTTGGCTTAAAACCTACTTCGAACCGCTGCCAACATCCCTAGCTAGCTTCACCCTGGTGTCTTCCGGCCTTCGCCCCATCGCCTACTCGTCTTCGTGCATTGACTTTCGCGGACCACTACTAACCACAAGTCCAGATTGGCGCGACATCCTCGATGTTCTACTTCACATTAGTCACTTTCATCTTGGGGTACGGCTCATCCAATCCAAGATCCCCCGCGTGGCGCTGCGAGCAGCAGTACATCGCGTGAGATAAATAGTGCACAGCGTTCATGAAGTTTGCACGCTTCAACTCCACGCCGATGAAAGCACGTCCCATGCGAAGCGCTCCAATCCCAGTTGTTCCTGCGACACACCTAATATCTTTCAATACCCCGGCGTATCCCTCGCGGCAAAGCCAATGCATTTACAATGGCACGCACCACTTCCCATGAACGGGTCCAACACCACCATGTCGATGTCGGTTGTGTACCGCTCCACCAACAGCTCCATGAGCTCCACCTTCTTTTGTCCCACCACCAATGTCTTGCCATGCTCTTCGCAGGGCTTCCCGCCCTTCAAGCACCCGACTACGGCGCAATCGTGCTTGAAGGTATCCTGCATTTGAATGGCTCGGAAAGGTTGTGCCTGGCAGTCTACCTCGAGCTCAACGAGTTCACTTCTCCACTCCTCATCCTTTTCCCAGGGAGAGGTGCGTTCCCAGCTCGCAGCCATGTGGCTTTCCAAGGCCTTCTCAAAAGCCTTCACCTCTTGGTGACTTAGGGCACGCAACATGTTTCCAGTCCAACAACTCACCGGGAAATAATCAAATGCAACGCACGTCTTTACATTGCTGCCCCCTGGTTCGGATGCCGGTCTTGAAGTCCAGCTTCGGAGCCTCCAGCTTCCGTGCGAAAGTCGTGTACTGATGTCCCAACGACTTTGGCGTGTTCGTGAAAGTAGCGTTGTTGCGGTTCCCCTCCGTCACGATGTACCCCGGCATTGTCTTGTACACCTGTGATCCGTCCCCCCCTTTTCCCTTCCTTTCAGAAACGTAACAAAAAAGCAAAAATAAAAGGGTGCCTTCAAAGGAGCAAGTGTTACATTGATCTTACCGGGTGCTTCAACGCCTTCCATCCCGTCTCCAAAGCTCGAAGGGCTTCACTGTCGCCTAAGTGGCTACTGCCCCGTGGTACTTGTCACAGTACTGTTTTCGAAAACAGTACTATGACAAGTACTGACGCGGTGGAATTTTTTTCGATGCCCTCTTGTTCAATACTGATGATATCCTTCATATAATATCATCTTTGGGACCCAAACTGAGTTACCTTGTGCCTTATTGGTCGACAGGCCACGTGCAGTGCTCTCGCTGGTCGCATGTTGTCACTCGGGTAGTACTTTATGTGATATAGTGGTTACGGCCTTGTGTGAAAAATGGTGTCACCTCTTTCGATTTTTTTCTGAGAGATTTTGGAATCAAGTATGCCCCGCAATCATGCAAATTGAAGATATGTAGTATGCCCAATGATGTGTGATTTCGTGGGCCCGCTGGCATACCGTGATTTGATGCAATTGGCATGATAACATCCACCCTACTGCATGTGAAAACCCTAATATATTCCAAGCGATCCAACGTGGTACAAGTAGCATGCTAAAAATCATTCCAACAGGTGCCCAAACGCCGTACATCACCCAAATATGATTCAAAATGATCTTTTGGACTATAACCAGCATCGAACGGGGCCTATACGTTGTCGGGGATGCATAGTTGAGTGTCGGATATGCGCTATGACCTCACAGTCAGCACAGGTGTACGCGTACGCAAGTAGCATGCTAGGAATCACCCCAACGGGCGCCCTAGCGCCATATATCGCACGGGCATGACTCAATATGATAATCCGGACTACGAGACGTACTGATTTGGGCATGGTTGATATTGGAGGTGCATGATTGAGTGCTGGGGACGAGGTGCTAGGGCCTGGCAGACAGAGTACCAAGTACGCATACACAAGTAGCATGCTCGCAATTATTGCAACGGGTACCCTAGCGCCGTACATCGCCCAAATATGATTCAAAATGATCTTTTGGACTATAACCAGCATCGAACGGGGCCTATACGTTGTCGGGGATGCATAGTTGAGTGTCGGATATGCGCTATGACCTCACAGTCAGCACAGGTGTACGCGTACGCAAGTAGCATGCTAGGAATCACCCCAACGGGCGCCCTAGCGCCATATATCGCACGGGCATGACTCAATATGATAATCCGGACTACGAGACGTACTGATTTGGGCATGGTTGATATTGGAGGTGCATGATTGAGTGTTGGGGACGAGGTGCTAGGGCCTGGCAGACAGAGTACCAGTACGCATACACAAGTAGCATGCTCGCAATTATTGCAACGGGTACCCTAGCGCCGTACATCGCCCAAATATGATTCAAAATGATCTTTTGGACTATAACCAGCATCGAACGGGGCCTATACGTTGTCGGGGATGCATAGTTGAGTGTCGGATATGCGCTATGACCTCACAGTCAGCACAGGTGTACGCGTACGCAAGTAGTAGCATGCTAGGAATCACCCCAACGGGCGCCCTAGCGCCATATATCGCACGGGCATGACTCAATATGATAATCCGGACTACGAGACGTACTGATTTGGGCATGGTTGATATTGGAGGTGCATGCTTGAGTGTTGGGGACGAGGTGCTAGGGCCTGGCAGACAGAGTATGATACGGCAAGAAAAACAGGCCGTGAATATATTATCAATGTACAAGTTAACACTGCGAAGTTGGACAGCAACGCGAGTGTAAGTAATAGCGGGTGATGAGTGCAGTCTCTGAGTAAAGATCTGCTTGAAGCCCAACGCCTCCTCATCTTATACCATATGTCTCCTATCATCATAGATAGTACCGCCATTGGGTTGTGAACCCGAGACATAGGTTGAACGACCAGTATGGTGATAACGAATAGTTCGTTCATACTGTGCATGCGTGTTCCGCACATGCTTAAAGCAAAGATGGTTCTTGTTTGTACTTCAAGATGTATCTTGCTTGTCATCTTCGAGTTCGACATACAAACTCTCGATGACAGGGTCATTCAAGTCTTTCCTTGAATAATGACAGATGATGTGACATTATCATCTGACGACAGGTACAGTCATTGTCGACCGTACTGACGACTGTCATAATAATATATGACGCGATCGACTGTCATAATAATATATGACACGACCGACATGACATGACATGACATGGTATGACATGTCTGACAGGTATGACACGTATGACATGTATGACACATATGTCATCGGTCATGACCCTGACAGATCTCCCCTCTTAAAAGAGTTGTGACCTCACAACGGGCATACCTTTGTATATGTCTATGATGTCTTTGTTGTTGTCGCTTCTTGCTGGTACCAGTCTTCTTACACCGATTTGAGGCGTCCCTCATGGTGTTTTTAGGTTATTGGGGGGAACTGAGTCCACTTTAGTCCCTCACCTTACAGTTCTTAGGATGTAGCCCCCTTTCTGGAAATCGTATCGTATTTCAGAGTGACGTTTCAAGGTTCAATGAATTGCGTTTCATGATGCAGATTGACGCTGGATTACTGATTGATCCACACGTATCGTGCGTCAGAGTGACGATTCAAAGCATCCGAAGTCTACGTTACGGATTATTTGCGCTAGCCGTCGTCGCTTTAGCGAACGATGATCCCACGATTTAACGATTTATAATCGCACGATTCTCGGCCTGATATAGTGCACCCAACCCTTCCTCCCCTCCTTAAGCTACTTTGGAGGATCATAGGTGGCAATGGGGAGCCCGGAGTTATCTTACTGGGGCTTGTTTTTAATGCAAACGGAGTGGCCCTGCTTAACGGAATTGGACTTATAATCCTCAACCGGTCTGCTCAACTCCTCAATGTTTTTGTCCAGTACGCACGCTTTGACGAACATCTGTCGCGATGAGTGAGAATGGATTCGCCACGTACTAATGTGAAATTTCTTTAGTTATGTTTGTCAAGCACAACTTAGGATCACAACTCCGTCTACCTCAGTCGATATCTCCGGTAGCTTCGGATGACTGGCCACAGAATCCGATGACAAACCACGGTCTTGGCAAAGGTAGCATTAGCAGTTTTTCACAGATATTGGTACCCGCATATGCGTATCTGTGTAAGGGTATGATTTATACAAGGCTCACTACACCTTAGCAAGGAAGGATCAATTCCTGCTCCTGTCATATCAATTTGATGCAGGGTAAAAATGTTAGGGATATAACCCTGCAGTTCTCGGGTTGCAGCCCATTGCACCGAAGGCGCATCGCAGTTCTTGGGATGCAGCCCTGATATATATATATATATGACCGATGGACGAAAACCTCTTGGGTATATGTTTCCACGGCCTGATTATTATTTGGTCGGCAATTTTTGGCAAAAAGTCATTGGCTATCAGCTTTTGACTCAGAAGCCACAATGTTATAGAAGCTGCGACCTATTGTGATCATATGCGGCAGTTATGCCTTCAGCATACGTAGACAATATGATTATGTGGAACTTATAATCCCACTTAAGTTGCATCATGATAAATTTATCCAGGTGTTAACAAATGTTCAGGATTTGATAAGGGGTTGACGCCCCACAAGCCAAAGGTCACTGTCTCATAAGGCTCGCCTCAAGTGTGCGGCTTTGAGGATTAGCGTCCTGGCGAGGCACAGTCATGATGCTTCCTAGTCCATAATGGAGCTGGAAATGAGAATGCAAAAGATATCCGAAGACAGGAAGGCTTTTGGTTGGCCAGAGTTGCTGTCTAGATGCTTAACCTCGATGGGGTTGCATTCGGATACAAACTGTGCAACCATGCATGTGACTTATGTATTGGTGTATGACTTTGATGAATTGTCTCTTGTCATGAACCTGGAAGGAATGACGGGCAAATAGCTAGAGTGGCGGATTTACTCACTCGGCTTTGCTGTTATGGAATTCGATGCCTGATGGCACAACTGGCAATCCTTTGCTCAGAGGCTTTCCTTAATACATTGGCAACAACTTGTGTGCCAGCTTTTCTAGATTTGGGAAGAAACCATGGATCAACAATCTATGAATCAAAACACATGTATATATCAAGGTTGATTCAACGAATCCTTCAACTCTTGAATTTCGACAATCAGCATTTCAGGCTGTTGACGTCAAAGTGATGGTCGTAAGCTTACAATATAGCTTATTCACCTTTGAAAAACCATCGTTCTCCTATGTCAGTGCCCTTCATATAAATGATAGAGCCGGAGAAATATGCATTTATGATTTCCTCATAATGAACTTCATGTGTTAGTAAGTCAAATAAGACTTCATTTGATGTTTCAATCGGCATGATGTACCGTGTCACCAACTTTATGGCTGCTATACACAGATGCTGGAACTTTTGATAAGATTTTTAATCTTCCAAGCAAAATCACAATGATGTAAATCAATTTGTGGCAGCTGTATGAAAAATGAATGAATCTATACTCTTCCTTCCCCCTCGTAAAAAGAGATGTATCAAACCAATTAGATGGTGATGGAGGATGTTATTCAATCATTATGTTATGTGAAAAATGGTTTGATAGAGAATCAAACTAAAATTACTCATCGAATGCTTTAGAGGTAACAATGTCAATCTGAACATTGATTCTCTGTACGTCATATTGGCAATATGCCTGACGATTTTGAATGTGGCAAATGCCAGATGATGTCAAATGCAGTTGTTGGGTTGCAGCCCACATACATTTGTCAATTCAGGGTCACTATAGTGTGCCCAACTTAGACAATGTTCTGGAAAATGATTGTCATGATCATTAAAGAAATCAGTAATGGTACCGAAGTTAACTTTGGTATCGAAGCTAATGGAGAGTCAATCAAGAAGTGTCCGTAATGACAACAACTTACTACGAGTTGTATTTTCGTAGTTGATCGATGGCTGACGTGTCATTTCATTATGAATAGAACATGGCATTGCCTAGTGATATGTGTATATTCTTCAGCACATGATCACTTATCTCAATGGTGCCCATTTTATTTTGGGCAAACACTATTCAGAGACTTGTTATGATAAAGAAGTAAGAATGATGAATGTGTCATTTCAATCCGATAGAATTGTGACTTGTTTTATGACTATAAAATTTCTGTCACTTTCCAAAATGAGGATGAACTGTGCTTGGAGACCGTATGCAGATTGCGGGTTTTCCAAGACTTCGTGGCCTAATGGATGAGGCAACAAATTTTTAAACATTCCATGAATTTTCAAAGAGTCTTCATTTCTTAATGAAGCATGCTTGTCTTATGTGCAAAAATGATATGAAATTACAAATATGGTGTCAATCTATATGTGGATGGTTTATACCATTGTATGCTATTCCACAAATAAGTAGTGATGTCAGAATAAAAACTTTGGACAATTGCAACTCAGTACAAACCCGAGTGCATTCAAGTCCATTTGTATGCTCAGAGTCTGAATCTAATGTACTTTCTATATGCACAGAATAGAACACTTTTTCTATGCGATTCTGGATTCAGGAACTAGAGTCAATGTAAAAGTCTTTTCCTATTTCAGACGATGAAACCTTTATTTCCTTAGGTGCAATACCTTATTGTAAGGAATAGTCATTTTCAATACAAGTTTCAATCGATTTTCTCAAATCTGTCACTTTTATGATGATCAGATTGGTCAACTTTACAGCATAACCGCTTCCCCTTGCTGAAGGAGATGACTCCCATCATAGGGCGGTATATTAGCTGTTTTCATATGACACATGGAAAATATGAGTAACTCTTGGAGAATTTTGGGATAAAGATCCTGAATTGGCTGTGCTTGATTGCTTTATGCCCAAGAATGACCGAAGAGATTACTTGCCAATTTTAGCCATATAGCGTAGAGGCTGCTTAACAACGGTTGGGTCATAAGCTGGATAGCTATGTTAGCTATGTTGGAGGCTGAATAGCCATGATTGCACAGATTCTGTCTTTCATGATGAATAGACCTCTGAGAAATGGTGTCTGAAAAATCAATACTTTTGACAACAACTCAACCTTTTGGTGTGATGAAGAGCTGATGATCTTTGTTGCACTATATGAAATGCCTCGTGATATATAATCTCACAGAATAGGCATTGCTCAATGGCAATATGATCAGATATGTAATGATCAATGAAGACAAGATGGTTGGTATGGCTCATTCAGTAGGCATAATAGCCCCCCTCGCTCCGGTGACGTGCTCACGTTAGGCTTTGCCAGGCGCGAGGGGGGCCGCGACTACGTTCAAAGAAAAAACCGCGACTAAATGCTGAGACACAAGACAGACTGAATCACTGAACTCTACATAGGTACCTATTTCTCGAAAGATTCCTAGATTCTAATCAAAAATCAGGTTGTCGTTCGATTGAAAATTGAATACTGTGGGCGTCAGATCCGAATATTTCCTAGACTCTAATCGTCACTTTTTCATACAATTAAGGTAGCAGGTTCATTGAACGTGTAGATGGGCGCATGATTGGCCAGGTAAACGATAAAGGTAAACGATACAGGTAAACGATTGGACACGAAGTGGGAACTGGTTCCGCGCGATCGAGAGGTCATCAGACGTTCAGACCTGAGACAGGTCGTCATCGTCTCTTCGCCGGAAATTTCAGGCGAAATCACATCAACACATTATTGCATGCTGCCGAGCGGAGGGCAGCATGCATGCTGGGAAGGCAGGTTGCATGCTTGCATGCAAGGGAATAGTTTTCAGAAGCATATGAAAAATATTCTATTGCTTCTAAAAACTATTCCTACTTATTATATATCATGAACCCTTTGCCTTGCCCTTTACCGCTGCACGCGACCGGCAAGCATCTTTGAAACTCGGAAGTTTCAAAGATGCGTTTGGTATTTTGGGTGCACCCTAAAATCACAAAACAGCCGAGCGCTTCCCGTTTGTGCGGGATATTCACATTTATTCCATGGCATATTTCATATGAAATATACACATAAGCACGAAGGCATCGGCCACGCATCTTTGAAACTAACGAGTTTCAAAGATGCGTTTTTGTCATTTGGGTACGCATACCCAAATAACAAATCAGCCGAGCGCTTCCCGTTGGCGTGGGGTATCCAACGCTTGAATGTTGAATACTCTTTATAATATGAGTTAGCATGCGAGGTTGCAAAG
The DNA here is from genome assembly GCA_001247695.2 of Cymbomonas tetramitiformis. Taxonomy (NCBI): domain Eukaryota; kingdom Viridiplantae; phylum Chlorophyta; class Pyramimonadophyceae; order Pyramimonadales; family Pyramimonadaceae; genus Cymbomonas; species Cymbomonas tetramitiformis. The sequence continues at coordinate 39,606 of LGRX02025235.1, read as the reverse complement.
GCATCGGGACAGAATCTACGAAACTGTCCTATGCCTTTGCCTTTGGGTTCGAACGTACCCAAACCCAAAGATGCCAAACAGCCGAGGGCTTCCCGTGCGTCCTAGCGCACGAAACTTGGCACAAATACTGCCAAGAGATATATCTTTAAGTTACTTGAAGCTCAAAGCTTCAAGTTACTTGTGCGCCCAACGCGCAATTTATTTCTAAGGCAGATGTTTTGGGTTTGGGTTCGAACGTGACACCCAAACCCAAAGATGCCAAACAGCCGAGGGCTTCCCGTGCGTCCTAGAGCGCGAAACTTGGCACAAATACTGTCAAGATACATATCTTTAAGTTACCTGAAGCTCAAGGCTTCAAGTTACTTGTGCGCGAAACGCGCAATTTATTTCCAAGGCAGATGTTTTGGGTTTGGGTTTGGGTTCGAACCCAAACCCAAAGATGCCAAACAGCCGAGGGCTTCCCGTGCGTCATAGAGCCCGAAACTTGGCACACATACTGCCAAGGTACATATATTTAAGTTGCCTGAAGCTCAAAGCTTCAAGTTACTTGTGCGCGAAACGCGCAGTTTATTTCTAAGGCAGATGTTTTGGGTTTGGGTTTGGGTTTGGGTTCGAACCCAAACCCAAAGATGCCAAACAGCCGAGGGCTTCCCGTGCGTCCTAGAGCACGAAACTTGGCACAAATACTGCCAAGAGATATATCTTTGAGTTATCTGAAGCTCAAGGCTTCAAGTTACTTGTGCGCCCAACGCACAATTTATTTCTAAGGCAGATTTATTGGGTTTGGGTTTGGGTTCGAACACAAACCCAAACCCAAAGATGCCAAGCAGCCGAGGGTTTCCCCTGCGTGTGCATGTGCGGTAATTCATATGAAATATTCCATGAAATAATTGTGAATATCCCGCTCAAACGGGAAGCGCTCGGCCGTTTTGTAAAATTAGGGTGCACCCAAAATACAAAACGCATCTTTGAAACTCGGAAGTTTCAAAGATGCTTGCCGGTCGCGTGCAGAGGTAAAAGGCAAGGCAAAGGGTTTAGGATATAGAAGAAGTAGGAATAGTTTTCAGAAGCACTAGAAAACTTTTCATGTGCTTCTGAAAACTATTCCTACCGCCGCTAAATCTTAAACCCTTTGCCTTCTTTCCCTTTGCCTTGGACGTTTGACCTTCCGTTCGCAGTTTTACCATGTGCACCTGACCTCGGAGCGGTGGCAACCTCGGATCCGGCGAAATGACGATGACGACCTGTCTCAGGTCTGATGACATCTCGATCGCGCGGAATCAGTTCCCACTTCGTGTCCAATATCGTTTACCATTGGCCATACTGTAGGTCATATGTTCCCAGTTTCGTGGAATTAGCGGACGACGCCAATACTATTCGTTCAAAATGCCGTTCTGGTTGCCCGCTCATTTTGAATTCGACGATACCGATGGCGGCGTGCCGCGTGTGGGCCCACGGACGACGCCAATACTACGTATTCGTTCAAAATGCCGTTCTGGTTGCCCGCTCATTTTGAATTCGACGATAGAGCTCTACCGATGGCGGCGTGCCGCGTGTGGGCCTACGCATGGTACGATAGCATGCCACAAAAGTCCGCAGCAACAACTACTACGACATAATTCTGACCAAGTGCGCCCCGGCTGCGCAGCGTGCATGCGTTCTTTTTTGCGTGTGTTTGTTAACGAACCCTGCCTCGCTGTAAGATTTTTTATGCAATTCTGTGCACTCGCAGGTTCCTACGCTTCAACAAACGCGACGGATAAGGGTACGCTCTGTCAACTTTTGCACCCCGCCTGTTTGAATGTAGTGCATGCCAACCTCGAACCCCTCAACGACAAGGGAATCCGGACCCTAAAACCGGCGGGCACCGTCCCGTGAAACGCTTGTGAAGGACGAGTGGGACCTAAGCGGAACCCATGGGAGCGGCCCCAAGAACCTTTGTCGTATGCTTAACTGAAAGTTGCAGGGTACCCTTTCCCCGCGGCGGCATCAAGAAGACCGCGGGGTGTTGCTGCTGTGAATGCCCTTTTGTGCGCAACTGTTTATCTTTGGAAAAGCGTTGCTGCTGTGACTGCCCAACTGTGCGCCCAATGCTGCTGTGGATGCCCAACTCGTGTTGCTGCTGTGCATGCCCAACTGTTCGCATCTGTTTGTTTCTGGAATAGCGGCGTTAGCTGTGAATGCCCAACTCGTGTTGCCGTGGAATGCCCTTCGTGCGCATCTGTTTATTTCTGAAAAGCGCCGCGGATGGCTTAAACTGCGCCCAATGTTGTTGTGAATGCCCAACTCGTGTTGTCGCTGTGAATGCCCTTTTGTGCGCATCTGTTTATTTCTGGAAAAGCGTTGTTGCGGTGATTGCCCAACTGTGCGCCCAATGCCGATGTGGATGCCCAACTCGTGTTGCTGCTGTGCATGCCCAACTGTTCGCATCTGTTTGTTTCTGGAAAAGCGCTGCTGGAACACCTTGTAATAGAACATTTCTACTTGTAAATCTGATCATTACGTATTGTGGGGTATTCAACTTCATACATCTGTGCGCATTTCAATAAGTTAACCCACCATTCCATGCGTGGGCCCTCGCGAGGGGGGCTCCAACCTCCGGTCTGGATATATCATTATTTCAAAGAGATGCCAATACACGGATACATATCAAGACATAAGGGCAATAGGCTTATTGTATAGCCTTAAAGGCAGCTAGCATTTATGCTACATTGGTTAGCTCAGTGGCTTTGACCTTTCTAGGTGTTGTACTCAGGCTGTAGCTTGCATATTGCATTGAGTACTCTTGACACCTTTAATGATACAATCAGATGATATGTATGAAATATCAAGAATGGTTGCCCTTTTTAATGATCATCGGTGGTAGAGGCTATAGTGCTTGCACCGTGTCAATATACAATTCTAGTCTGGATACATGCTAGACCAGAGGTATACAATGTCTAGGTCTTCAAAATCAAGCTCATATGTATGTCATGGCTGATGACCTTAGAAATGTTTGATACATATGTGTGTCAGCTTCATGGAGTTCTGCATGGTTTGACTATACATAGTCAGGCTTACCAAAACAAAAACAATGATGCAACTTATATTTGTTTTATTATTTGTCTTTATTATTTATTTGGTTTTTAGTTGTATTTCTAGCTTATCATCTTCCCCCCTCAAGGAAGTGTATTGCTAGGCGGTTGTCAAGCGCCGTTCAAATACAACAGAGGTCCGACCTCTATGTGATGACGTGGAAGCTTTCTATGAAGCTGGATAGCAGTTTTCGGGTTGCAGCCCATTGCACCGAAGGTGCATTGCAGTTATTGGGATGCAGCCCGAATCCACGTCATCAGCGTGGGTCATATAGTGCCCAAGCATGTGCTGTATATATACAACACTACCCTCCAGCGGCGAAGTGGCTTGCTATTACCATCATCGTATGCCGTGGGATATCAATATATATTCAGAGAGCATGGTAATATATGTACTATGTTTGTCAGTATCGGAGAGACTGTGTCTTCTTTAAAATCCTCATGACCATATGTATAGTGGTGCTATACTGATGTCAACACCTTCTCTCTGAGTGATTTATTGATTTCAGATGTGATGTCGTGGCATAAAATATGTCCACGTCATTGGCACGAGTCATGTTGTGACCATGCATACACGATCTTAGCGCAGGTCACAATACAGTGCCCGAGCATACGCGATTTTAGCGTAGGTCACATTGTGCCTCTATTAATTACATCTGAGAATATCCGTTACTCATCTTTGTGAGTCTAGACAGCATTGTGCTGATTGCAATGCTTTCTCTGGTGACTTATATATCACAGATTATACCTAATGTGGTGATCAGTCCAGTGCAACATTTTGTCACCGGAATGTACAGGGATTGTGAATTATTGCAATCCAGCCGGAGGAATAATCCCAACAGCTTATTCTGTACTAATGAATTCATCGGAGTTATACTCATTTCGACGATTCAAAAACCCATGTCATTGTAGTGATGACAACTCATGTGAATATATAGGGTTTTTATCAGAATGCTTTTATGTGATGTCAACATATTATGAACAATTCACTTGCATCTCAGGACAAAGGAGTTACGCTTGGAAGGTCTTGCATGGTGGTCACCAACAGTTATCAGCTGTTATTCGGGTGCCAAATTCTGCCTTCAGCACTGGGACTATATCAACCAGTCTTACAGCGATGCACTTGTCCTTCCCACTCGTATGTACGGCTATAGTGCCAAAGTGTATCAGGTGGGATATATATATATATATATATACATTATATAACTATCATCTTCTGATCCAGGAAATGCAATTAAGCATGGTATCAGGTTATATGTTATGTATATAGTTCAGCATTTCAAACTTACTCGAGAATGTAAATGCTGAGCAAAAGTCAACTTATAGTCATTGGGATATAGTTTCCCATCCAAGTTTACACTTTATTAGTGATGGTGGATTTAACGTTGTACAGATTTCAACGTTACTTGTGGATGCAGTGATTTTATCATAAGCAATCCATCATAATCACCAGATCGGAAAAATGGATATGTGTATAATCCTATCCACCTTCTTCCCCCCTCGAGGAAGTGTGAACACATAGGCAGTCAGTTGCCTATATACTTCATAGCTTATAGCTTATAGGTTATAGCATGCAGTCCTTACAGGAAGCATCTGTTACAGTTCTTGGGTTGTTGCCCGATATACAATCACGTCTGTGTCGAAAACAGCGTGATATGTCAATGCCAAACACGAAGTTTTATCGAAATTATAGTGGCATTTTAGGGCATGTCACGTTACAGTGGCCCATACACCCAATAGTATGATTAGGGTGTTACATGGTATCAGTAACCCTAAAATAGGTAAAAAAATAAGCAGTATAAATATTTTGCAAATGTTTTTAAGCAAAACTGCTTTTGATACCAAACTGAATGTTTTAGGGTGTTCAGAAGGTACGTTACTCCCCCTGACACACACATTCAGTTTTTAGGGTGTTACAGGGTGTTACACGTGTTGTGTCATTCAGGGATTGTTATTTGATACCTAAATATTCGTTATAGCAAAAAAAATCAATCCCAAATTTTCAAAAGATTACACGTAGAACATTTTGACCGATTTTTTGTTACAGCCAATATGTACACCCCTACATATTCCACACCTATTACCTAGGGTGTTACACGAGATATGACATGTGTCATTATGATTTCCTCATACCTTAATAGGTATAAAATCATAATATCAATTAAAACAAGGTCCAATTTTCAATTTTCAAATTAATCGCCAAAGAATTTTACCGATTTTGGCCAATTTTCAACATATATATATATATGTTGATTTATGTACATATCTCTGTGTATGTGAAATGTAAAATACAGAATCACTGCAATAAACTTCACTTTTGCACATGACAAATTTCATGGCAAATAAGTGAATTGTGCTGTATATCAACATCTATAGTTGACCGCATTTCTGGGTTTTACTGATTTAAACCCATGGCAGTAAATGTACATTCTGATGATATATAGATTTATCGACTTAAGTGGGAACATCCATTTAGGAACATCCACTTTAGTGATATTTGTCAATCTATGATCTGTTCTGAGCATAGGTCTGTGCTCTAAGATTTATCAAAATGATATTTCTTATTTAGAACATATCTGGACATTGCTTGATATAATCACAGCAATTTGACACAACACATTTGTATGTGTGTGCTGTCCTCAACAACTATTATCAGATGTCATGTAGATACTGATCTGAGAGTTGCATGCATTTGAACTGATCAAATCTGAATCAATTGTCATTATGCAATGTAGTTGTTGTTGTTGCTCCAGCGATGATATGTGGAATGACGAGTGGACTGCACCCAACAGTTACCAGCTGTTGCATGGGTGCAGTATCTTGCCTTCGGGTCTGGAGATAACTCCATCCAGCCCTACAGCATGTTGGTTTATCTGTTCCCATATCTATCACAATCGCTGACACTTTACCCGCACATGTGTTGGTAAAGTGGTATCTACATTATCATATACATGATAGATATTTAAGTTAATCAATTCACTTTGAATCAGTGAATGTCAATACATACAATGCAGTGTGTGTGTATGCATGCAGTGCTTACTGATTAGCACTTTCTTGTCAGTGTGTGTGTGTGTGTGTGTAAGATAACTTTTACACACTTTGCAGTAAGATAACTTCTGGTCATTACAATGTTTCCAGACAGTTCATCATGCAGGATTATCAGCATACCATGCACTGAATACATCTAGCATGATATATTAAGCTTAGGAGTATTGTAATTCCAAGATAATCTCATTTACAAAATGAGTTGCTGGGTGTATTTCACATACAGCTCCGGTGAGTATCCTTTCAGCAATCCACAGTAGAACAATATGTTGTCCGAGGAGTATCTCGACTCCACCGGGTCACATTGAGCTAATTACTGTGTTAAGATTGCTGAACAGGCACCTTATACTGTATGGGTTCTGATATAGTTAGCATGCACTGCAAATGAATGCTTTGTGCACATCTATTCCAACTGTTACCGTGATCAAGTTGGATCATATAGAACATCTGTTATTAATGATGCATACACAACTTACAGTGTGGCAGTCATTCAGTATAGGATATACATATACTCAGATGCTGCAAGTAATATATGCTGTAAGTGAGTGTATGCTCAAATAAACATTTTGCAGAAAGTATAGTGTGCAAAATACTTCAGATAAGTATGAAATGCTGTACTCTAATCATCAGCATTAGAAATATCGATGCAGCCATCAGGACATAATGTGAATTGCTGCAGTATAGAGATCATGCATTCACAGCAATATGTTGATGATGCGTCCACAGCAGTGTAACGATTATGTGTCCACAGCAATATAACGATCATGTGTCCACAGCATCCCTGCAAGTATACAATCATTCTGCAGAGGATTTTGACGCGCGTACACATTTTATATGCCTCGCTGCATAAAGACACGTTAGGAATCATGCGCTTTAAAAATGTGCGTCCATTGCATCAGATGAAATCATGACATCGCGCTGACGTGCACATCGCGCACACTAGCATCACATCAGTGCACATCGCGCTGACGAGCTAAGAAATCATCATACAAGCATTTGCGAAAATCGATTGCTGATGTACGTCGCATACTGATGATTGCTGATGTACGTCGCATGAACGAATGCGAGCGCGCTGTTAAACGAAATTATGTGCGTCCAGTCGCAGTTGATGAAAGTCATATGTGCTGACGATTATTTTTCGTTCGCGCATCTTAATTTCGCATACTGTGACATTCCTGCGAATTTTGACATCATTTGCATGCGTTCCGTACACTTGTGCGCACACCTTGTCGCTTATAAAATCGAAACGACTTCTCTGCTGATGCTGTAGCTGCGATTATGTTCGCGATGAAAAATCTCCTCGCACAATCTCTGTGCTGTCGATTATTCGAGCGTGCAGATATCAATATTCGCTGTGCAGATATTCAGTATCACTGCGAGCGCTGTCGCTTATGCGCCCACCTGCAAACCTGCGAACAATATGATATATAATATCTCTGACGCTGCACTCACACTTGAGTTCTCTTTTTGTGCCTTGACGAGTTTTAGGAGAATACCATCTGATAGGGCAAGAAAAACAGGCCGTGAATATATTATCAATATACAAGTTAACACTGCGAAGTTGGACAGCAACGCGAGTGTAAGTAATAGCGGGTGATGAGTGCAGTCTCTGAGTAAAGATCTGCTTGAAGCCCAACGCCTCCTCATCTTATACCATATGTCTCCTATCATCATAGATAGTACCGCCATTGGGTTGTGAACCCGAGACATAGGTTGAACGACCAGTATGGTGATAACGAATAGTTCGTTCATACTGTGCATGCGTGTTCCGCACATGCTTAAAGCAAAGATGGTTCTTGTTTGTACTTCAAGATGTATCTTGCTTGTCATCTTCGAGTTCGACATACAAACTCTCGATGACAGGGTCATTCAAGTCTTTCCTTGAATAATGACAGATGATGGGACATTATCATCTGACGACTGTACAGTCATTGTCGACCGTACTGACGACTGTCATAATAATATAATATATGACGCGACCGACTGTCATAATAATATATGACACGACCGACATGACATGACATGACATGGTATGACACGTATGACATGTATGACACATATGTCATCGGTCATGACCCTGACAGAGTACCAGTACGCATACACAAGTAGCATGCTCGCAATTATTGCAACGGGTACCCTAGCGCCGTACATCGCCCAAATATGATTCAAAATGATATTTTGGACTACGAGAAATTAATTTTGTAGCCTTATGTGAGGGGAAATATTTTTGGGGGAATTTAACGTGTGAGTGGGTCTAGCAGCTGAGTTGTAGTTGATCCTGGCTGGATATTTGGGTGGTTGCCGCCATTAAGATGCCGTATATTCATATTAGGATGTCATGTGAGGTACATGGATGTGGTATAACACTTTATAGGTCACATGGTTCCATGTATCGAGGAAGTTATGGCCGATTTGGCTTAGGGTCCGGGTGCGGGGGAAATGGTATAATTGGGCGTTGAGCGGCCACCACACCTTTCGATATGAATGAAACGCTTAATGCATCTTATGCACATGGATATGCCATGAGCACTTAAACTGACCAACTATACATACATATTGAATTTTAGAAGCCTTCACGACCGGCATGCCATGACTTATGCTTATGCCACACGTTCGCGCGGAGCCAATTCAAAAAAAACAAATCCTCGAACAAAACGAATTTCAGATTTATGGCGGGTGTGGCTCATATGCCATCGCCGTGCGGGGCCTAATCCGTATCAATCACGCAAGTGAGTTGCGAAATACCTTACATACCTTCCAATTTCGAAACATGGTGGTTGGTTTGACCTCCAAGGCCTCGGAAGAGGGTCTCCCAAGGGTTCTAGTGCTCAGTACTTGTCACAGTACTGTGCGAATTAATTAATTTTCAGGCTTTGCACCCCTTGAAAGCATGCCGTATAAAAGCGTGTCTAAATCCATTTCTACTCTATAGTATCGTCGAAAACAAATCAATAGGGTCCTAAATGATTTTTCTAAGCTGTCAACTGACCGATCTAGCCTTATAAGATGACCGCTAGAGTGATTCAACCTTAGTACTTGTGACAGTACTGTTCCACGGGGCAGTAGCCATAAGGCACGCACAATGGTGTCTCCGTCGACTTTCCCCAGATCGGCGAAGCGGTGTGACTCTTGCGATGCCATCGTTGTTCGCGCACAGCTCGTCCAACTTGACTGCGAACACATCCCAATCCACCTTCGTGTTGTAGCCGGTCTTGCTCTCTTGGCCCCACGGAACATCCGTGATGACCGCCATCACACAAAACTTATCTTCCGCCGCGTTGTGTGCGATGACGTCCATGGCCCCGAGAGCATCGCCCACGTATAGCTGCAACAGTGGGATGCCTTGGGAGTTCATGGCAACCGATGTCAACAACAACAACTTCTCCGAATCGTCGTGTCCGTGTTGATGGATTAACTCCAAGATGTACTCCACCTTCTCCTCCTTCAACTTCGTGCCCTGCGTCTTCTTCTTGTTCTTCACCGGTACCACCTTCGGCACCTCCAATGACACCACGTTGTGCACATGATGCCGTACACCAGGCTTCAACGCCTCCTCGTTCATCTTCAAGAACTGCCCAATTTCAATGCTCTCCTTCACCGCCGCCTTCTGCTGCGTTCCATTTCGGAGCGTTCCGCCTGCCATCTTCCATTGTCGCAACCCTTCGTAGTCCGGGTTCCCTCGCGACGCCCCGTGCCAAGGCTTCATCCACTCCGGACGGGGGGCCTGGGCCTCCATGTCCTCCATGCCATGATCATCCTTCTGTTTCTGTTCATCCAACTCACGCTGCTTCTTGTCGCAAATCCAAGCCGCGTAAGCGGCATCCTCCTCCTCAAAGAAAGGCCTGTATGTCACACTGCAAGTCTTGACGCAGATTCCCCATTTCAGTCCGCATCTTTATACCTAGAGCCTGTTTCTGCTTCTTTGTTTTTGGGTTATGTTTCCCCGCGTCCTCCTCCGCAAACTAATCCGCCACTTCCTGTCTCTTCGTCCGCTTCCGATCTTCACGTGTTTCACGATCCTCCTCCGACTCCGTTTCAAAGTCAAACTTTGCTTCCTCCTCCTCATCTTCCTCCTCATCCTCTTCGTTCTCCTCCTCATCCTTCTCCTCCACTACCGGTTCATCACCTTCTTGCTTTTCCTCCTCTTGGCTACTGCCCCGCAGTCCTTGTGGTAGGACCAAATCGACGATTTGGTCCTACCACGAGGACCATTGTTCTGATAATTTAATTGGCCATCTCCCGTGATTTGTGGTGTCTAACCAATGAAAGGTGGTATATATAGGTCCTATATTAATTTATTTGAACGCTGGTTTGGCCTATATCCATCCCATATATCCATGACGAACGCATTTCAAACCTCTACGCTCAAATTTTTCGAAACGGATTTTTTGGAACATTCAAAATGTGGCAAATTAGTGACTCATCTTCAATAATTTTTTACCAATCATATATCAACACTACACCTGCGCGGATACCATCAAATTGAACCTATACATACGTCCCAATCATATTTGGGCGGTAGGCCCGGTAGGAATGCATATATTGGCTCGTTGGCTCGTTGGCTTCCCCTCTAATATATTGGCTCGTTGGTTTCCCCCCTAAAACAGTGGTCACGCGAGCTGACCAGCCAGCCATCATAATTGCTTGCTAGAGGGCATATATCGCAAGGTTGGTGTGTGCGGCACATTAAATCTTCAAGTATATATGTATTGCGAATTTCTGAAAGTCTAACATCATCCAAATATCTTATTTTTCGACTGGCGTGTACATTTTAGAATGGATGAATGCCAATTTCTAAAGTCCGAAATTCACTAAATTCGGAATTTGCAGTGTGTTGAACATGCGCCATGCTGAAATAGAGCGGAAATGATGACGAGGGTGCGAAGTAACCGATTCAGTTATCTTATTTGGTCATAAACTCAAGATGTATAACCATGAGCATCACCGTGAGCCCCGCATGTGACTCCTAATACTCAAAATACAGTGGTCCTTGTGGTAGGACCACCATTTTCTTCAAGCTTTTGGTGAAATTACACCCCTAAAGCGTGTCGTTCAACCACACACCTAAAGTCTCACGGGATCCGCCGCTATAAGAAATAAAATTCATTTAACTCATAAATATCATGTGCAAATGTTACCTGTGCCTCAAATAGTCGATTTAGTGATCGAAACCGCAATTGCCCATTGGTCCTTGTGGTAGGACCATGAATTTGGGTAGTAGCCACTCTACCTCCTCACCCCCTTCCTCTTTGTCATCATCATCCCCACCCGACTCACCCTCCTGTTTCTCTTCCTCTTCCTCGTCACCATCCCCACCCGTCTCAACAGCTTCTATGGCTGGCACGAATTTTACCAAAGGTAATACTAGGTATAGGTATTACCAGTATTTTACCAAGTATTACTTTGCCCCAAAAAGTCCTTACCCTAGTGCAGGGGGGTATTACCGCACGTTACCAAAAAGTTTTACCATCGGTAATACCGGGTATGGGTATTACCGGGTATTACCCCCGTATTACCATCGATTTTACCCATTTTACCATGGGAAAAAATCAAATCGACGGCTTCTCAGCCGTCACGCCAGGACGATTTCCAACATCCCCATTCCGTGAGAGTGAGGTGATACGTGCTCGAAGTCTAAACAGTTCACAACGCGAGTACATCCCTGCGTGGCAACATGAGAGATATCCGTCATGGATTCGCCCTTCTTAGTTAGGACACTCTGACCGTCCTGGTCTGGAAGATCTTGATGCGCAGACGCTCCACGCAGTCCTTGATGAAGGTACGCAAGGCCGCGTCAGTGACTACCTTGCCGGTATTCAGCTGCATCTCCCTGCGTTGACACATCTTCACATAAGTCAGCCCGCCCTGTCCAGGCTCTTGGGGCTTGCAGGTCAGCAGATCGACCTTCTCCTGAGTGCCTTTCATCATAAATTTTTTGTCAAGCGCAGCAATAAACGCCCTGAGGTCGAAATAATACTGTGCGTGAGCCAATAGTTTCATCAGGTCCAGTGAGCCCTTTCAAGGAAGTTCCATTGGCGAGGTAATCGTTACATACTTCTCCATCGGTGTCTTGAGCCGTGGCAGGTCTCGCCACTACCCGCAGGAAAAAAGGTTATCGAGGAATAGATAAGTGCATAATGGGGAATATAAATTCCGTTCTGTTTTGGGGGAATAGATTATATGTCACATGCCATCGAGCCATGCCATCTATCGTTTCGGTTTGTACTACAGTATGAACTATCACTCGGTACCGAGGTACCCCGGAGGTACAAGCGCAAGCGGTTCAGCGTGTGCAATATTTTGCGTCTGGCACACCCCCTTCTTCTAAACAATTTTTTGCATGTAGCATGAAGCATAATTTTCCCCACCATTCGATTCTAAAGCGTTTGTATTCATTAGGTGAATACCTTTCGTTTGAGCTATCGATTGGCCCCATCCGCAACCGCATCAGCTTAGCCTTCGCGACTGCAAGCTAAGTTGGTGCGGTGTGAGATGGTTTCAACCACTTGCGGCTTTGCATAATAGGGGTTTTCGTGAGAATCTTCTCACGAAACTTGGCAGTGATATTGTTCATATCAATATCAGTGCACCCTCAAGAGCATACTGTATGGCAAGCCGTTGACTATATTAAAGACGGCCGCGTGCTGGCATGATGCCTTTTGGGTTTGAAACCCAAACCCAAACATGCCAAACAGCGAAGGGCTTCCCGTGAGTTCCAGCGCACGTAACTTTGCAAAATGTATTGATAAGATGCATATATTTCACTTTCCTGAAGTGCAAGTTTTGCGATAGCTTGTGCGCGAAGTTAACATATTATTATCTAGTTCAATGAAAGCCCCGTACCTGGTTCAACGAAAGCCCCGTATCTGGTTCAATGAAAGCCCCGTAATCTTGCTTGCGCAAACAAAGTTGTTCCTAACACTTATTATGTAGTCAACTGTACAAGGGAACCGTGGAAAGCAAGGGCAACGCACCTTTCATTTTTGATGGAGAATCTTTTACCCTGTCCTCTTTCTTGAATAGAGGACAATAAAATGCATACCATCAGTGTGTTCAACAGTACAACGATACCCGCCGTTGTCGCAAGAAAGGCACACCCTGCCGTACTTTTTCGGAGGCTTCCTCATGTTTGCAATAACCAAGTGAACCGAGGTGGGGTGGGGGCAAAATAATTCAAACGGTGATATTAGACGCATGTGCATGTGTCACAAACATATTCCCCAAAAACAGAACGGAATTTCTATTCCCCATTATGCACTTTTCTATTCCTAAATCATTATGCTACCCTACCCGCACTGCACCAGACTCCATCTCATTAAATGGGGGCCTGGCACAAGGAACTGCACCCTCAAGTGGGCCATGCTCTCTGGTATCTTTTAGCACTCTGTCCATGTTGGAGGCTACCATTCCCCCACCTTCGTAGCTCTCACACCACCAGCTGTATGCTGGCGAAGCTACTGTCTGGTTACCTTCTCCGGCCAGCAGTGAGGGAATCATGTCCCGAATAGTCTGCCAGTCTGGAGGGGTGTTTCTCATGGTGTTCTTTTGTTCAGGAGTAAGTGCTTGGCCCGCGACGGACCTGAGTCTCTTCCTGATGGAGGCGTCATGTTGACGCCTCAAGTTCTCGCAGATGAGGACGAAGTCTCGCACAAACTTCGGCATGTTTTCTTCCTTCATGCCCGTGTATGTGGGCAGTGTCCCGAGGGAGAGTCGAGTGGAGTCACTATATATGATCCATCTCGTCGTCGAAAATCACAGTGGGTGCCTGGACCACGGTCTCAGGCTCACTTCGGCCTGCTGCAGATGGTTCTTCCAGCTCTGGAAAATGCTGGCTGACCCGGGATCTTTGAACTCGTCTCTGAGCTCTTTGTTGCTTCTGGAGCTCCGCAGTGGAATCCGTCGCTAATTGTTTTGCTGGTGAAGAATTACCAGGGCCAGAATGGAAGCCCTTTTCACTCCACACCTTTTAGCTTACCAGCACGGAAAATCCGTTCCTGGCCTCACCTTCTAGTGCTTCGCTCTAAGAAGTATTCACTGTGAGAATAGTTCCACTCATAGTTGCTGCAGTAAACTCAGTAAATGATGAGACTCCTGCTTCACTCTACACTGTCAGGTGTACCAGTACGGAAAATCCGTTCCTGGCCTTACCATCCAATGCTTCGTTCCACGAGGGTACTGTCTCCGACCCAGCGTGGTCCAAAATATCATCAAATGTCGCTGCCTCTTACTTAGCTGTCGCAGTAAATAATGAGACTCCTGCTTCACTCTACACCGTCAGGTGTACCAGTACGGAAAAACCGTTCCTGGCCTTACCATCCAGTGCTTCGTTCCACGAGGGCACTGTCTCCCAGAATAGCCCAGAGTATGTATCATAAAATGCCGCTGTCGCTGTGTCTTAATTAGTTGAGCCACCAAGATGCTAGCAGTTGCAGCAGCTTGTTTCACTAAGACTATCCAAGCTTACCAGTACGGGAAGCCCGTTCCTGGCCTCACCCTTCAAGGACTTCGCTCAACAAGCCTGCTTCACCGCACATGTAATTACAGACAGCATGTCTGTAATAAGGCACATTTTCTTTTTGAAAAGACTGAAAGTTACAGTTCTGACGCTCGGAAGTAAAGAAGCACTTCAAGAAAACACCATCATTCACACATAGAATAATATCATAACATAAATCACTGTATCATTAAACACTGCTGTTTTCGCGGTCTGACTAAGAAATGTCTTGATGTTCCTACTTCTGCGAAGACAAAACAAAAATGAGCGTCTGCTCAACTCTGTTGGCTGGCGCCGCCCTATATGTCTTCTCGTTATCTCGAGAGCACTGTCACCAACTGTCTCGCCGTTATGACATCCTGTCAGGTCGCTGTCACCAACTGTTTTGTGACTATGACAACTTGAACTGCGCTAGTCACGTGTTCGTCACCAGGACTACTGACTCAGGTGTCACAACCCGGCGATGGTACACGACAAGCCGCGGTTCGTTACAAAGCTGGTTGTCGCAAACGCGTGCACATGATGGGACAAATGCTGATAGTCCTGAGTGACCTCAATGCTCGCACATATATATATATATGTCTGGCATATTCTCAACGTACACACAAGTCTGTAATAGTCTAGGCATGTTCCAAAGATAACATGGGGAGACAGACTTTCGCCCCCCCCATAAAATGGGGGTGACTGTCTCTTCCTGTTTCACCCCTCGCCGTGTAGTGTCACTTGCACCTTGCCTGCCGTCAGTTCCGTCCGATAATAAAACACCTAAGCTATTTTATTATCTCATCTTAGTCTTCGTGTGTATCTGCGAGTGTCCGACTGTTTTTGGACTCCAACCTGTATATATATATTACATACATATTTCAGGTTCTCCATCAAAAACCTACTTTTGGGTTATTGCTTTACTTAAAAGTTCCTTCAACATATCGTCAATATGTCCGCAATATATGTCCAACATATTACAGCATAGTTGCAGTACATTTTCGAAGGATGATGGGCGTGGTAAAGGGGACTTCAATGCAGTATGGTCCGAGGTGATCAAATTGTTCATGGTGAAAAGCGACCTCGCCATGAACGATCCCCCCAATCATCATCACCAAGTGATGCGGAGCGACATCGAACCGGCTTGCCTTCGGCTAGAGCCGCCGCCCTCGTCCAAGGGAAGGCGGCCCCCCCCGTACAACAATCTTCGTTAGCCAAGCGCGCGATGAGAAATCCCGCGCAAGGCGGGTGCTTAGCCGATCGAGAGCCGATCAAACCTTCCAATGCTCAGGAGGGTACATCGCTCAAACCCCCTCCCAATATCATGCTCATATTCCCGGAAGGTTGGAGTACCGCGGAAGGCTTCCGCGACCCGGAGTATGAAACGATTACGAAGAAGGAACGCCTTTCGGCGTGGATTGCGCCTCCACATCTTCCAATATCTACGAGGGAACTGGAGTTGTCCGCGAGGTAGCACCCTTTCTCTTTCTTCTCGACGTTGAGGTTGTGTCTTTCTTACTTCACAGGACTCTTTGCTACGCACGTGTATGCAACATGGTTACCATATGTTGCATACATATCGAGAGCATATTGTAGGGATCCTGGAACACATTGCAGGAAAGTCGATCCGCACTATGTGGAAGTGGACACGGTATGGCATCATAAGTGGCTGCCAACGCGACTGCTCCCGCACGATTTCTCCAGATTGGCGGCGCACGATTTGTCTCCAGACAATACCGCGTGGCCGGCTTGGTTACCACCTTCCGACATCTTGGAGCTAGAACCGGCAACGGTAACCTTTAAGGGGAAATCGTTTCGACTTGTTCCACCGGTGCCTAATTGCTTGCAACGGATTGTCGAAAGGATTCGTGGCATGCAAGAGGCAAGGTAAGGGACTCTCGTGGGGCATGATTTCCCTCCCACCATTCCTCACGTGGCTCGCTGCAATAATGCTGCAGTAAGCTATCGTGACGATGGTTGCAGCATGTTGATGGGATGTTGAAAACATGTTGGGACGATATTGTGCAGAGATGCGGGCGAGGCGCCCCCCGAGGCGCACGAGGCCCAAAGCAAGGAGACCCCCCCGCCGCCCAATGCTGAGGCACCCACGAGCCCTCCACTAGCCGGCGGGAGTGCAAGGTAAGGGACTCTCGTGGGGCATGATTTCCCTCCCACCATTCCTCACGTGGCTCGCTGCAATAATGCTGCAGTACGCTATCGTGATGGTTGCAGCATGTTGATGGGATGTTGAACACATGTTGGGACGATATTGTGCAGAGATGCGGGCGAGGCGCCCCCCGAGGCGTACGAGGCGCACGAGGGGCATGCTTTAGATGGGACCATTGGAAGTAGCATGCCTGACTTGCGGGCATCCTCAATGTCGACTAGTGCATCGTCCATATCGAAGAGCTTTTCCAGGTGATACATCTCATCATGTTTCCTTGCCTACTTGCTTTCGCCGTAACTATGCTGCAGCACGCTATCGTGATGGTTGCAGCATGTTGATGAGATGTTGGAAACATGTTGGGACGATATTGTGCAGAGATGCGGGCGAGGCGCCCCCCGAGGCGCACGAGGCGGCAAATTCAGCTCGTTTAGACGACAGCAGGTACAATTTCGGGATTTCTGGATTCATTGATGTAGTCACTGTTGACGCGGAACGTGGTCCTCACCAATCTCCACTTGACGTTACCCCCGAGGGAGACAACCTACCATCGCATGCGGAATGGCTACTGCCCCGCAGTCCGTGTGGTAGGACCAAATCGACGATTTGGTCCTACCACGAGGACCATTGTTACGATAATTTAATTGGCCCTCTCCCGTGATTTGTGGTGTCTAACCAATGAAAGGTGGTATATATAGGTCCTATATTAATTTATTTGAACGCTGGTTTGGCCTATATCCATCCCATATATCCATGACGAACGCATTTCAAACCTCTACGCTCAAATATTTCGAAACGGATTTTTTGGAACATTCAAAATGTGGCAAATTAGTGACTCATCTTCAATAATTTTTTACCAATCATATATCAACACTACACCTGCGCGGATACCATCAAATTGAACCTATACATATGTTTCAATCATATTTGGGCGGTAGGCCCGGTTGGAATGCATATATTGGCGCGTTGACTCGTTGGCTTCCCCTCTAATACATTGGCTCGTTGGTTTCCCCCCTAAAACAGTGGCCACGCGAGCTGACCAGCCAGCCATCATAATTGCTTGCTAGAGGGCATGTATCGCAAGGTTGGTGTGTGCGGCACAATAAATCTTCAAGTATATATGTATTGCGAATTTCTGAAAGTCTAACATCATCCAAATATCTTATTTTTCGACTGGCGTGTACATTTTAGAATGCCAATTTCTAAAGTCCGAAATTCACTAAATTCGGAATTTGCATTGTGTTGAACATGCGCCATGCTGAAATAGAGCGGAAATGATGATGAGGGTGCGAAGTAACCGATTCAGTTATCTTATTTGGTCATAAACTCAATATGTATAACCATGAGCATCACCGTGAGCCCCCCATGTGACTCCTAATACTCAAAATAACGGTGGTCCTTGTGGTAGGACCACCATTTTCTTCAAGCTTTTGGTGAAATTACACCCCTAAAGCGTGTCGTTCAACCACACACCTAAAGTCTCATGGGGGCCGCCGCTATAAGAAATAAAATTCATTTAACTCATAAATATCATGTGCAAATGTTGCCTGTGCCTCAAATAGTCGATTTAGTGATCGAAACCGCAATTGCCCATTGGTCCTTGTGGTAGGACCATGAATTTGGGTAGTAGCCAGGAAGAAGCCTACGACTTCTTCGAAGCTCATCAAGCATTTTTGACACCGATCCGTATGGAAACTGTCGTCTACCTAGTACACGATGGCAACTTCGAGGCGACTACATACGGCTCGCTGCTGGCCGACGACTCTCAACTCGATAATCCTACACGAGACAATGTGCGGGAGGTTCGGTGCCTTGGGCGACATTGGAGGAGCGTTTCGACAATAAATGATTGGCCAGATTTGATCCGTGCGGTTGGAGTTTGGTCTTTAATTGCAGTTACCACGGATGCCATGGCTGCCGAGATGGAAGAACCCATGAGGTATGTACGAATATTTAGGCACCTCAACTTGCATACTGATTTTTCATGATATAATATGTTGCAATATATCAGAAACCGTTGCCGGTATATTGAATATGTATGGGAGATATACTGCGGTGGGCGAAGCAGATCTCCGGCGGAAGAGCCAGCTGAGGTGAAGGACACGGAGATGGGTGAGGTGAAGAACACGGCGGGCGAAGCCGATCCTTGGCTCTCGCTCCATGCAATGCATCGTCGAAATGTGGGCACGGTAACGTTGGAGCGAGGGCGGTTTATATGTGATTGTGCCATGTGCTACGGACATGATGACGCATAGTAGTGCGTCTGTACACATTTGATATACCTGTAATATACCAGATACGTATTGCAACTATATTGTAAGTATTATGCAATATGTGAGCAGCAGGGGGGTCTTACCCCTTTACCCCTGCAGTCGTATGGCACTCTGGTTGTAGACATATTGCACATGTATTCAAGAAATTCTGCATGAGTGTATGTTTCAATATGTGTTCAACACATATATTGCAAATGTGTTGCATAATTCACTCTGAGTGTAGACATATTGCACATGTATTCAAGAGATTCTGCATGAGTGAATGTTTCAATATGTGTTCAACACATATATTTCAAACGTGTTGAATAATTCATCTGATTGTAGACATATTGCACATGTATTGAACGATTCCTTATGCGTGAATGTTTCAACATGTCAAGGTATGTCTTACGCAAGGTCGACTTTACACAAAACTTTCGAAAATATTTTTATTCGATAAACATGTCGCTCAAAGCAATCTAAACATATTGCGTACTCCAGGTATGCAATTGACCCTGGCATTGAAAAGTTATGGTCGATACCGCTCAGTTATCTCCCATACTTAACCATACATAAGCGGAAACTTAAATCGCTTGCATCTCACGATCTGGAAAATCAGAAGTTTTGTGTAAAGTCGACCTCGCGTAAGACATACCTTGATGTGTTCAACACGTGTTCAATACGTGTGTTGCAGGCAGTTGCAGACATATTGAACACCCCTCCAATCGTTTTGCCCCATTTCAATACATCGGCGCCCCAATTCATAAAGCCCCCCAGAACCGACTTCTGCGATACGCGTCCAAATGCCGTGAAAACTTGTCCCCATAACGCTAGACCCTTCCTTAGATGATACCAAGTGCTAGTGGGTGAGTCTGACACCATTTGGGTGCCCATGCTAGCATACTCATTTTCGCTGTGTCCAGGCTGATCGCGGTTCAATAGTTTGGCCAATATGTTACACGTGTATTGCAATATCTAGATATTAGCATACCGTCTTCAATATGCCTCCAATAATATGCCTCCAATACGTGTTCAACACGTGTATTGAACCCATCTAGAAACGCAGGGACAGCGCCCTGAAAAGAGTCCCTCTCAGAAACGTCCTTCAGGATATGAAATGCGTTGGAGGCCATGATGCCATTCTTCAAATACGCAGCGCACCACCACTCATAGGCGATTGAAGTGGCATGATCCTCTCCTGCCAAGATAGAGGGCAGAAGATCCCATATCGATCTGTAGTCTGGCCAAGAGTCTTTGAGAGCCTGCTTCTGTTCTGCGCTGAGGCCCTGGAAAGCTGCTGACCTCATCTGCCTGCGTATCTTCGACTCATGGGCTCGCTGCACCCTCCCCACCAGCTCCACAAAACGCCTGATGAATGCTGCTCTGTCCTCACTCTTGCCACCAGTGTAACTGAGCTTCGAGTCAATATTGTCAAGGCCATCAGTGTCTCTGTCAGGACGATCCATATCCTCTAAGCTATCGAGTGCGAGCAGAAGGTTGTTGACTGGGGGCACGGCTGCTGATACAATCGCTGCTGCTGCTGCTGCGCTTGCCGCCGCTGCTGCTGTTGGTGTTGGGCGACTGGTCTCTGGGGCCGATCCCTCTGTGGTCATAAAGCTGCTGATACGCCTCTGAGTGCTCCTCTCCCGAGCCAATCGCCGTGCCTCCCGTTCTGCGGACTGGACAGCGGCGGCGCTCAACTCTGCCTCACCCTCCGTGGTCAACTGCTAAGCCAATATGCGACAAGTGAGGCAAAAGAGGCGTGCCTTCTCCCAGCGTAAAGCTCGTTCACAAATAGAATGAAGACTGAATTCAGGCTGGTTTATGCCAGTGCACAGAGTGCCCCTGGATTCACACCGTTCTGAACATGAAGAAGGGTGAAACGCGTATGAACAGCATAGCAGGCGTTGGCAGACCAGAGTCAAAGTGAACAAAGAGTCCCCAGCACAGTCCCTTATGGGGATGCGAAGTGAATGCCCAAGCTCTCCACCACCTACAAGGCTCAGACACCCAGCCACAATGAGCCAAGTCAAACTAGTATGCTGAGCACCCTCTGGCTGCAGTGGTCACTTGTCGCAGTTCAGCTGCAATATATCGCAATAAGTATGCCTTGATACGCTGAATTAGTGGTGAATGCAGAATATCCGCACAGCAGGGCTGAGGCTAAGCCAGTGTGCTGAGCACCCCTGGATTCGCGAAGCCACAGCTCATCAAGAGCACAACAGTTGTCATAAGAGCTCGTTGCTAATCAAGATAACCAGGAAGAAAAGTCACTAAGCAGTGCTCAAGCTAAACCAGTGTGCTGAGCACCCCTGGATTCGCGAAGCCACTGCTCATCCAGAGCACAACAGTTGTCATAAGGGCTCGTTGCTAATCAAGATAACCAGGAAGAAAAGTCACCAAGCAGTGCTCAAGCTAAGCCAGTGCACAGAGTGCCCCTGGATTCGCGAAGCCACTGCTTATCAAGAGCACAACAGTTGTCATAAGGGCTCGTTGCTAATCAAGATAACCAGGAAGAAAACGGCCACCAACCAGTGCTCAAGCTAAGCCAGTGCACAGAGTGCCCCTGGATTCGCGAAGCCACTGCTCATCAAGAAGGTGAAAGGTATCATAAGTGCCTCACCGCAGGTCTAAAGTTGCCAAGAGCTGTGAGAGGAAAGAGGAAGGGCTGAACGCTAATCCACCAATAATTCCAAGCAAGGTAATCAACGGTGTTCTAAGCTGAGCCAGTGTACTGAGTACCCCTGGATTCACTAGACACCGTTGCCAGAGCAGTCATTGCTGTGTACATAATATAAAGAGTTGACTCACTCGCTGCCTTCCAGGCTGATGCCGCTGCTAATTACCTTCTAGTGACTCACCCGCTTAGAGATAGGCCAGTACACCGTGGGTGTCCCTGGATTCACTGTCAGACAAGGTGGCCAAGCTGGAGGAACCGCAAGATAAGAAACCACTCATTAGGATAGTAATTAACTGCTGATTCGCTGTCGCCGCCACTGTCCAGGCTGATGCCGCTGCTAATTACCTTCTAGTGACACACCTGCTTAGAGATAGACCAGTACACCATGGGTGTCCCTGGATTCACTGTCAGACAAGGTGGCCAAGCTAGAGGAACCACAGGATAAGAAACCACTCATTAGGACAGTAATTGGTTGCTGATTCGCTGTCGCCGCCGCCGTGAGTCTTTCCGTATGCAAGCACCACCAAATGTCAAAGAAAAAAAGGGTCCGCCAGTACACCGAGGGTATCCCTGGAGTCGCCTGTCTCCCGAATCCGCTGTTCTACTTGACTGCTGTCGACTTGTCGCCAAAGAGCCTCTTACTTCTGAATTCGTATCGAAATAAAAAGCCGCTCCACGCAGGACATTATTGTTTTGTAAAAAGATAAAAACAGCAGTATAACATATTCATCAAAAGATTAACAAAATCACCAAAGTACGAATTACTGTACAAAACTGTGAGCAGAGCTGTCTTAGCAGTCTAGCACTTGGCACGCGAACAGCCACCTAGCACTTGCGAAGGCAAAACAATAATGAGTCCACTAGTCCTGACCTACGGTCTGGGCCTACTTATTCTCAAGTCAATGCCACATCTGCAAAAAACTGTAACAGGCTTCCGCCCTGAAATCTTCATCTACCAATAGAATGTCACTATTCTATGCCAGCTTTAATGATGTTACCGTTCCCCATCTTCTGACTGACACGTCAGTGGCAACATTGTAACTGTCATACTGTATCTTCTTATCACTTCGCGGTCATCTCACAGTGACCATGTCTTCTTCACCAAGTCTGCTACTCTCGAGCAGTCATCACGCGCGAGGTCTGTCATACTCGTCATAACTGTCACGCCTGTCACCAGCTGGACAAACCCGGCTTCGGTACAGTAAGTCGCGGTCTATAAGAAAAAGTAAAAATTTCGCTAGCGCTGGTCGCTTAATCTGACGGTCCCAGATTCTCGTCTCTAGCGTCGTGAATTTCTTATTGGAGGATGTCATATTTGTCACGCATAGCGTCGAGTTTTTCTTAATTTCGACATGAGATGGCAGGTAGGTTGGATCTCAGCGTTGATTTCTTATCTGCCGAGCCGGGCTGATACTTTATTCTCCACATTTGTAATTCGGCCACCCGTGGCATGCATGGTATGGCGGACGATTACTGCGGTGGATCGGAACACTGTAAACTGTCAAATAAGCCCTATATGATTGATAAATAAACCCTATATGTTTGGACTATATATACTGATTAGGTTGATGAATCCGTCTAGAGTCAGTTTTTTCTTGATCGGAGGATTTTCGCAAGACCTCTCCCATGGAAAGTCTAGCGGGTGATTTCTTACCGTTTTTTCTAACTTTTGGAGAGAAAACTAGCGGCTGGTGTCTTGTAGATACCATTTCTTATAGACCGCGACCTACTGTACCACGAGAAGCAGGCGTTTGTTACATGGTTTCTATGTCAATTGCAGCCCCAGGTATCCTTATTGCATGCAGAAAGCTGTATGCCTTTCTGGCAAAATGCACGAATTTTTCAGGAAAGGTTTTTACCTGGATAGTAAGCAGATGAGACATTTCAAACTCTACTTGAGCCAACTCTTCCAGCCGTCGTTGATTAAAGTGTCCGCATTCAGAAAGCAGGCCCACTGCTCGATACTTATGGATACAAACGACGATTTTATGAAAGTCACGGCATCAATCAGAGCGGGGGGATTTCAAGATGAGATTTCGTGTTATCGTGACTTAAAAACCTGCTCGTCGGTACGTAGACCAATCAATCTTGATTTCGGAAGCCATATTCGAAATCCCAGTAAATCTGGTCCCGCAACGCTGGGACATAATCTTGGATAAAAATATCTGGGATTCGTCGAGAGTCCTCTCGTCTAACCTGGGCACCAAAGCATGCAAAGACCTGGCAGAAAGGCTCTATAGATTTGTCGCGGATAACAACTTGGAGCTGAAGGTGGTTTCCTTTGCAAGGGGACCGGATGGGGCGATTGTAGTCCCTGATGAGGAGTCTCATCATTCACTGATGCCACGGTTCTCTCATCTTTTGAACATGATGTTTGGAAAACACAACATCGACTGCTTCGCAACAGCGGCTAATAACACATTATTCGATGAAAATGACATTATCATATGTCATTTTTGGATTTATATATATTTCATAAAAATCAGGGTTTAGTGATATTTATGCGCGAAATAGGGATACATAAAGGCAACAAGCTAGAAAAGTGCAGTATGCGTACAATGAAAACACCGAAATATGCATACATGTATCATTCTTTATTCAAATGTTTACGAGCAGAGTACTTTTCACCCCAAACCGTCGAGGCATGACTGATACTATCAGCCAGGGCGGTCGACAAATCCTGCTAATTTGTTCAGCATTCTCTTCGGTCTCTTCTCCTACTTCTTCGTCCTCCGACGACTCAACAGTGGCTGCTTCCTTCCCCTTCGTCGTCGGTTCACTTTTTTTTTTTTTTGGCTTCGTCTCGGCATCCTGATCGGGCTCGGCGTTGAAATTGGTCAGCCGTTGCTGCGCAGAGCTGACCATGTACTGGTCGTGGTCGGAGCCGATCGCGTTCATACCACACCTCATGGCGGCCATGGACGTCGAGCCGACGCCGCAGCAAACGTCGAGAATCCAGTTGAGTGGATGGCCGTTCTCATCCACCCTGCCCGGATTGTCACCGAGCATGTGGCACTGGATCAGCTCCATCAACATTGCTAGGGGTTTCTGATGGTTATTCACGACTTTGCCGTCGCGTTTGTACATCTGGTGCACAACCGGGAAGCCGCGCAAAAGTGACGCGCGGCTGTAACGTTCGCCTTCCCCAAAATCAAAGTTGAACATCCACTCCGGCTTTTTAGAAGACTCCCCCGCGGCATCGCTCTTTACATGGTACCCCAGGACGCCACATTCAACGTCATTGTAGCGTACGGACTTGCTGGGGTTCATGTGCACGTTCTGCTTGTGCCAGAAGAACCGCTCCGCGCGGCCGGAGCAGTAATTGTCAATCACCTCCAGGAAATCGTTTTGTTGGACGAAACCGCAAAAGATAGCGACTGTCCATGCCGGGGCGGTGGTCTTGGCGTTGAAAGACTCCAGGAACGTTTGCACCTCCTCCTTGGTCATCGCGTCGGGAGTCTTCTCCTTGTCAAGGGCGTAATTGCAGTCGATGACCGCCCCCGTGAAGGGCAGTCTCGGGATGTCCTTCAAATCGTCCATCCTCCCCTTGACGATCTTCCAACGAGGGAACATCGTCACGTCCGTCTGATGTGTTGGCTCGTCGTCCTCCAGGCCCGCCTCTCCTGCAACCTTAGGCTGCGACCCGTCGGTCCGCGCCTCCCGATAGAGTTCGATGTCGACTTTCACCTCGATCTGTTGCAAGCCTAGGATGTGAGCCGCGCTTGGCGCCTGCGCTTCTTTGAGATTTGCCCGCGCGTTCTCGACGTAATTGAAGATCGCGTGCGGAACTTCCCCAGACCCCCCCCGGCGCGCTCCCCCCTGAGTTGAAGGTAAGCAGCCGATCAACGACTCGATTTTCTCTTGGGAGCTCCAGTAGGGGGTGAACTCGTCCTTGAATTCGTCCCAGGTTTGCAATCCCGCCGCGGACACCAAGTGCTTCTGCACCATGCGTTCCTTCTTGAACTGGCTTATCATATTGCCCCCCTCTTTTATTGAGATCTCCTTGTCAATAATCAGGCGCAGATACGTGTCCACCTTGTCGAACTCCGCATCCCCCGCCAAGCCGCTCAAGTTAATCCAGAACGTCATACCCATGGATTTGGCATTGTGGAGAAACTGAGCTTCTTCCACCAAAATGCCTGCCCCTCTAGACGAGCCCGCTCCGTCCCCGCCTCCTCGTTGCACCTCGTCTTCCAGCTGTAAGTAAAAAAACATTTTTAGCATGTCTCAAAATATAGAAAAGGATGCTTTGGGAGGGAAAACACTGTTTGAAGCAGAAGCAAAAAATAATTTACCTGTCGGTTGGAGGTGGCCTTTTCCCCAGCTCTCTTGGAGGGTCCGCTAGCGGGCGAAGATGAGGCCTTGCGCTTTTTGGTCTTCGAAGCCAAAGGGGTTTTCATGCCCTTCAGGTCAAACCTTCTGTAAGCCTCCATGATGCTAACGCAGAGGTCCCACGTCTGCGGCCGGAAATTGGCAACGGTCCAGTGCATGAAGTATGTGTTGATAAAGCTGCCGAACACGGAATGCTTGGACATCGCTACTTGCTTCACATGCGTCTCCGCCGACGGGAGAAGGTGAGACATTACGGGGTACCAACCTGTGACCCGATCGAGGTGAGCGTCGATGTCATCGTCCAGCACCGTCACCGTCAGCTCTACCTCAGCGTCTCCCTCAGGGTTTCCCTCCTGCTCAAACGTCTCCCGCTTCTCGATGTACCGGAATCCCTTGGGATATTTCACGGGATCCGGGATTGCAAAGCCATGCTCTGATTCGTATGTCGCCATTTTTTCCACCAGCCCTCCGGCCTGGTACCGCCCAGGTTGATAAGGGATACCCTCTTCGGCGTCCTCGGGGACGCTGGCGACGAACTCGGAGATCAACGCTTCTCGGTAGACGGTGTACACGACCCCATGCTTTTCGAAAAGGGTCGGACGGAGCCCTTGCATGAACTGAGTGTTGTCTTTGCCTTTCTGCTTCTGATCGATCAAGTTCTGCATCTCGCCTAAGAACCGAATCATGTCAGGCGTGAGACCGATGTAGATCTTGCTCTCGAAGGACTGGAAAGCTACCTCCAACGGGACTTCCTCGTGACACTCGTCGGTGGCTTGATAACAGTGCTGGTGCCCAAAAACCTTGCCTCTGTATTCTCCCTTCAGAGTTTTTTTCAGGGAGAATTCGGCACGGGTTTTGACATCGTCGATCGCAACGAGACCCGCATTGAAAGGGGCCCACGGGTTCTCCTTCCTGCCGGACTTGATCTCGTTCACCCAGCCCCTCTCTTGATCCCGGCAGGCCTCGTACCCCTTCGCGTGGTACAGGCATTCGATGGGGAGACGGAACACACTCCCTTGCTCCGCCGCCTCGTCTTTCGACATCGGATTCGGCCACCGGTGCTCCATCTCGATTTTCTTGCACAGCTCAGCTTTCTCCGCATATTCTAACTTTACTGAATGCTCCACTTTCAGCTTAGCGTGCCACCCATGTGCGGCCTCCTCGGCTGCCTTCCTTGCCTCAGATGGGGTGGCCACTTGAGACATATCCACATTAGCGCCCGCTCCAGTATACACTCTGGAGCCACCAGGTCCTTGAAGGGCGCGTTGGGCAGCAAGCTCCACTGCCGTTCTCCTGGCAGCCTGGGACAAGACGAAACTGTTCATTAGCTAATGAACGCCTTCCGCCCCGGTTCAGGCTCAAGGCGCGCGTTTCGAGGCGGAAAGCGTTCATTAGCTAATGAACGCCATCCGCCCCGGTTCAGGCTCAAGGCGCGCGTTTCGAGGCGGAAATCGTTCATTAGCTAATGAACGCCTTCCGCCCCGGTTCAGGCTCAAGGCGCGCGTTTCGAGGCGGAAAGCGTTCATTAGCTAATGAACGCCTTCCGCCCCGGTACAGGCTCAAGGCGCGCGTTTCGAGGCGGAAAGCGTTCATTAGCTAATGAACGCCTTCCGCCCCGGTACAGGCTCAAGGCGCGAAAGGGACGTACCGAAGGCTGTAAAACAGGTATTTCGCCACTACTGCCGAGGTCATCAATCACTGGCGCTGGCCTCTTGTTTTGCCAGAAAGGAGCTGTAATCGACGCTTTCCACGCCGCGTTTACATAGCTCGCTAGAAAGAATTCCTTGCTTTTTCCTTCTCCTTCTGCCCTCCTTTTGAAACTTTGATAAGCCGCAAGCCGATTTGTGTGCTTCGGAAGGCTCAGGGCTTCCTCAAAGTTTGCGCTGTCCAGTTCGATTATAGTCAGCTTGTTGTTCCTAAGAATGACGAAATACAAAATTGGAGTCTGGCCTTCAATTATACTATACGCTACGCGTTTTCCCGATTGAAGGGTACCGTCTGTATTTACAGTCGTAGGGATGTTTTGGGGAAATTTGTAAAACATTTCTTCAGCCTCCTCTTGCGGGTCATCTGAGTGGATTATCGATCAACAGCAAGGTGTCTGCAGGACTGTCGGTTTGAAGCGTTCTAACAATGCTCCACTTCTTGCGGAGATAGTCTTGGAAAACATAAATCCCTCTCAGTGCTTGAAATGTTTCTGCTGTCGCCATACTGAAATGAGAGAAATTGGCTGCCAACTGTGAAAGGGGTGTGTGTGAAGGAACTTTGAAAAAGTGATGTAACTTTAGCAAAATATTGTAAGTCATTTCTGTCGGCTAAAAATGACATGTCAAATATCGATGACAATTTTTGTCAGAAATGACATTTGCTGTCGCTTCCTGATTCGGTCTGTTCAGATCAAGGATATGATTCGAAGATATCCTGGTGTCATTTGCGCTGAAATCGAGAATCGATCGATCCAAAACGATATAAATCCTCTGTTGACTCGCAAGTCCATATCATTTTCAGAACGTAATAAACGGCTTCATAAGCTAATGACGGCTAATTTTGACGAAAATATGTTTTCTATTCCTTTTGACGAGGGTTGCGAGATTATCTGCAAACCGTGCCCGGAAATAGTTATTGAAGATTCTATGGAAATAGGGGCTGACTTCTTTGATCAGGAGCCAATTCCAAGCATAGCCCCGAGCGCAAATACGCAAATGGTCCTTTGGAACGCGCCTTTGACGTCTAGATCGGAAGTTAGCTCTTTGCGCGAAATTGACTTAAATAAGATAAAAAGCAGACTTGATACAGAATTTTCAGAGACAAGTTTAGACTTGCTTAATGGAGACACTCTTCGGTGTTTAAACGGTGAAGTAAACAAGCAGATTGTTGTGCGCAAACCGTACGAATCCGACATACGCAAGAAGAAATATGAAGGCGTAATTAGTATCAAGCAGCGACGTTTGCAGGCTGACAGTATATCAATGGCAGAAACCATTAAGTGCAATTGCAAGTCGCACTGCTGTCTATCTTTCTCATCGGCAGATATTAAGTCTTTTCGCGAAAACATTTTCAGCATGTCGCAAAAAGATAGGAAGGAATACTTCGTGAAGGACTTGCTAAAAAACAGCTTTCGATCTGAAGATAAATTCGACTTCAAATACTTTTTGGCCAAGAAGCAGGTATGTTTATTTTTGAACTCGTTCATTAGCTAATGAACGGCCTCTGGCCAAAGGCGCGACTCACACATAGACACTTTGGCTGCGGGAACCGTTCATTAGCTAATGAACGGCCTCTGGCCAAAGCGCGACTCACATATAGACACTTTGGCTGCGGGGACCGTTCATTAGCTAATGAACGGCCTCTGGCCAAAGCGAAATGTTTCTTGGACCTTGTGATAGATTGTGTAATATTGTCCATCACAGGAATGTGGAATATTGTATGACAAATTTCTAAATTTACGATGTGTACATATTCGCGACATTGGTCGAGTTGGTACGGCGCTAGGCTATGAACCTCGCACTCGTGGGTTCGATTCCCACTGAGGGTCTAGGTTGCGCAGATTTAAGGCGTGGTTAGAGAGTGCTGACGAGCATGCGACGGCCGTCCCACCTGCAGACGTGCAGTGTTGGGGGTGTCTCCCAAGCGTCTTAAATTCGCATAACCTACCAAAACCCTTATGCGTTTTCTGGATAATGTGTTAATGATTTTTGAGTGACGGTGTCTTTTTGTTTTTGTAACAGGTGTGCTTTAAGTTCTACTATATGGCTTACGGCATCAGCTACGGGTATCTTCACGACTGTCGGACACGCGTGCTCGAGGGCCGACACACGTTTGTTCATGGATTGACGTACGAGGAGGACAACCGCAAGATTTCCCTGAAACGCGAGTCGGTCGTTGCATGGCTCAAGAAATACGCCGACGAATACGGACAACACCAACCTGACAAAGAACCGATTCATCTTTCGGATGGATTGACCATCGAAGAGCTGTGGGACGAGTACAACGAGGGCTTGCAAGAGATGGATGTTGATCACGTTGCCTACCCACGAATGGGTCTGCTGGAGGTCTTCTTTATCTCTTCGGATTTATGACAATACTCTGGATGGTGGTGCCATCCAGATACTAAGTAACTTGAGCAAATGCTCGTAGTAATCAGGTAATTATCATTTGCTTAGGCATATGGCGGTGCACTGGAAGAGTATCAAAATGATATCTTCAGTTTCTAAGCAAATCAGAACAGTGCTTGAACAATTAGAGCAATGTCTGTTTAAATACCTATATCAGCTACATCATTGTCAAGATGAGTTCTGATCTGTGTGATTACTGAAATATGCTTTGAAGTGATCAGGTTCTGAATCAACTGTCAAATGCATAGAAGATGATGGTGTTGCTCCAGCGATAGAGTGAAAGGGGCATGGACAGTGGTCAACAGTGACCAGATGTTTTGTGAACACTGTATACTGCCTTCGGGTCTGGAGATATTCTCCATCCAGCCCTTCAGCATGTGGATTGATCCTGTTCCCTTATCTATCGCCATCACTGACATCCAACACGCACATGTGTTTGTTGGATGGTATCTATGCATCATACATGTGATGTTGCTTTATACTTGATCATATACACTTAGTGAATCAGTGTAATGTCAGCGTACATAGTAATGTCAATGACTTATGTATTGTACAGGTACTTCTTACTGATTTAGTACACTTAAGCAAATTGACAGTGATTAATCATACAAGTTAGTCTGTATACCATTGGACAGCATATAGCAAGTATGGTGCATATCAATATAGTTATTATACTGTTGTAATCCTGCACTTCTCATCATGATGGATGATGAGTTGAATGGTATATTTTCACAAGTGGCTCCGGTGTGTATTCCATCTTGATCAACAGGAGAACAGTTATCCCATCCCAAATCCTCCGCCAGGGATAACTGAGCTAATTCCTGTCTTAGTGACCAAGACTGGCACCTTATATCATTTGGATTTCAATATAGCCTATACTTTCAAGATCTAGCATGTATGTGTGCTATGCATGTTGCAATGTGATATAGGTGTATTGCTGGATACACCCCCGGTTCAATGGGGTACACGCCCATGGTCGGTTAGGCACGGACAGATCGCCATCGAATCGATCAACAGAACTACACGATGGTTTACAGATACGCCCTTACTTTTTAATCCTCTGCAAATACATCTATGTTGCACTGTTGGTATATGCATGTGTATGCCAACCGTTATCGTGATCAGGCTGGTATGCATATGTGCATATATGCTAGATTTATATGATCTGGTTAATTATTATCACAGTGTAATTGGGTGCACAAGTTACAGTATATGTGACTCCGGTGCAACCGGCAATATCACCGGGTCCAGACACAGGATCACTGACCTTGATACCAGCAGGACCATATCCTTCAGTACAGTCATGACTGGACCCGCCTCACGGACTGATGGCACGGGCACACTGAGATTGATCGGCAGAGACATACTGACTGGTGACATTGATGAGTACTGCATTCCTGGCTGCCATTTCAAACACGGCGCCAAAACTCTCCTGTCAACCCGAGTTATGCTCCGGGAGGGTTTCTCATCACCTGACTTCATCAGTATGCCATATACCCATCTTGACTCTGGTCGGACATACTCTATCATTGATGATGGCACAGACTACCTTTGGGCAGAGCCAGAGTCAGCAGATGTCAGCTTTCGGGCCTTTCAGGGTAATAAGAAGAAACACAGATCAGGGGACCCATCCGACTGGATGTGGTCCAACAGTCAGTACAGTGCCTGGGCTACTACTCATGGGTCTCCTACGGCTACGGCCAAGCTGGAGACTCCGGCCTTTGACATCTCCATGTTCGGCGACTCTCTCCCAGTCGGAGAGGGTAATAATCACCCTGCTCTGCAGCACTATCACAGTCAGAACAGTGTCTTCTCCATCCAGTGGACTGGTCATTACTTCTATGCTAATCCGCCGTTCTCTGTATCTACTCTGGACCGCCTTTTCACTAAAGGCAATGCTGACTTTCCTCTGGACCCTCATAATACTGTATATTTCTGGATAGTTCCCTATATGCCATCCCACCGGGTCTGGCGATAACGGGGTCATTTTGTAGCTACCCCCTACCATTTTTGTAGCTACTGTGACATTTTTGTAGGTGTCCCAGAACCGACCGGGAATTTCCCCCGGAAATTCTGGGACAATCTTCGTTTTTGTAGGTGTCCCAGAACCGACCGGGAATTTCCCCCGGAAATTCTGGGACAATCTTCGTTCCCTTATAGGGGAAAGGGGAAATTCCCAGGATTTTTCCAGGGCACACCCCAGTGTTAACAGTGTGCGTCAGGATGCATCACCACACGACACCGCCCCCAGATTGTTTGTAGCCATACTACCCAGTGCATCCTACGGTACGGGGCGAGTCCAGGTCAGATAGGAAGCAGATAGAGTAGATAAAGATATCAAAATTTTGAGAGCACAGTTTTTATAATTTATATTTGTCGTCGACCATAACATTCAGTCTTACATCGACTGTATGGCGACCGTTCGACCGCCCGATCGAAATATCAACCGACTGGCTGACGGACTGTCCGTTCGATCTTTAGTCACAACTAGCAGACTCGATCGGATATATGTCACGCATCTCGTGCTTCAAGATCGTCTCACCAGTCACCTTTCCTACTTCAGATATTTCAGGAGTCACGCGGCCCCGACGAGCTCTGACGATCGCGCATCCACGATTGAGGAAATCTCATATTAGATCCCGATTTGCCACACCTTCACCATTCTTATTCAAGCTCTCTTCTTGCGCCGCCTGTTTCATGCCTGCTGTTTCAGCATTCTGCTTTCTTGTTTGACTAACAACTTTTACACGCCACTTCGTTATCCTAGCGGATATCCTGAATCGGGCGTGTTTTAACCTGTATGCGTGGAGCCTGGCGGGGGAGGGGGGCTTTCCTCGCTGCGTGCGATGTTTCACATTAGCCGTTGCTGGCCCGGTTCTTGTTTCCTACGTTGTAGGGATGCTCGGAGACCGTCGGGCTTCTTCGCAGCCTGACAGTATGGGTTCAATTCCCAACATCTCCTCCGGGCATCATTATTTTTCGCAGGTTGCCACTATGTTGTGCATTTTCTGAAGCCGCCAGCAACGTTGCTGGCGGCATCTTTCCAGCTCTACTAAACTCGCTGAAGATAGGGGTGCTTGGAGACCGGCGGGCTTATTTACAGCCCGACGGTTTGGGTTCGAGTCCCAACATCTTTACTGACTAGCGTATCGTTTTTTTGCAGGTTTCTTTTTTTACGCCGGGCTCCTTCTGATGTCGCCAGTAACGTTGCTGGTGGCATGCTGTAATTTCCAGTCTTGCAAAAATGATATTCGCTTGTTTATTTTAGAAATTCGCAGGTTTACTTCAGAATTACTCAACCTATTTCCCTGTTTACTGTTCGCTGTTTTTTTAAACGTCTTCCGTGTAAACTCCCAATCGAGGGCGAAATGCCAACAGCAATAGGTTTGTCCGTATTGGGTTCGTTCCCCAACGTCCTGACTAAGTCGACGCTCGTGTGCTGCAGGAAACATGTTTGGAATTATTTTGGATCTGTGCTCTGTGCTCGTGTTTTCTTATCGCCCACGGGTCGTCGAACCCTTAGACTAGAAACTAGCAACCTAGTATGGATGGTATTAATTATGCTATTGTGTTTTAAGAGTCTAATTTGTGTTTGCTAATCTTTTCGACCGATCTGAAATGCCTGCACGTTTGCCTCGTGCTAGTTAGTATGCATGATAGTTTGATAGCATTAATTTCTTGGCATCCTCCATACAACTGTCTAATATATTCGTATTACATGCCATCTGCGCGGTAGGCGGTACTCTTAGTTCAATAAAAATGTACTATGATTTATGTGCGGTGTCATTCGTTTGTGGTTCCAACAGCTCGAAAATTCGTTTTCGTGAATTTTGTAGCCAGCTACAAAATGGGCCAACCCGGCAGCTTTTGTAGCTATAGCTACAAAACGGGCCACCCCGGCAGCTTTTGTAGCTATAGCTACAAAACGGGCCACCCCGGCAGCTTTTGTAGCTAAGCTACAAACCCGGGTAGCTACAAAAATGGTAGGGGGTAGCTACAAAAACGTCGTGTTACCGGGTCTGGCATAAGACCTGTACTATGGAGGTATTACATATCTGGCCTACTGGTACTACGGGGTTATTCAGCTATCTTGAGAGACACACGTACACTTCTACACACCCTCTCACCCCAGCTGGTTCTGACGGTGGACCTGGTCGGGTCTTCATCGATGGCACACCCTTTCCCATCTGCATCCTCTACCGAGACCGCCATACCCCGATCAGAGTTAGTCCTCCTGTTGAGCTGCATGATGCTCTCGGACATGCTTCGATGACCCGTATCCTCCGTCTCTACGATATGCCAGGGGTAGACTTGGGCAGACCACAGTGTTCCAGAGCAGCTCTTGCTTCACTTACAGCTTGCTCTCAGTGGTGTGCAGTCTGTGCTATGACGGGCCTCAAACAAAAACCAGCCCCGAGCAGAGACCGACTCCGTACCAGTCAGCAGCAGCCAGCCCGGAAATGGGCCTCAGATATGACAGGCCCTATCTCACCCATTGGCTACAATGGGCACAGATACCGTATCCACTTCATTGACATCTCCACCAGATACCTATTTGTGTTCACCGTTGCCTCTAAGGCAGACTACTACGTATGTCTCCTGAGATTCATTGGCTATACCAGATCCCTCTCCTACAGCATTGATGAGCTATTCCTGTCCACCTCTACAGTCTCAGACTCCGAGATGGTGCTGAGGACTGATTGTGCACCCGAGATGGCAGATGCCAAATGCCGGGCAGCTTATCAGCAGCATGGCATTATCCACCAGACCTCTTCTCCCACAATCCATACGGACAATCCTTATGCGGAGAATGTCACTGGCATCCTGTCCCGTATGATCCGATCCATCCTTACAGCTTCTGGACTCGACCTCAGCTACTGGCCGCTTGCGGCTAAGCATGGTGCCTTGTTGTGGACCATTACACCACACAAGGAAGTGGTGACTACTCCTATCCACACTATGACAGGTCATCACTTTCAGTACCGTCGTCTCCGTGCATTTGGTGCACACTGCTATGTGGTTATGGACAGTCAGCAGAGGAACAGCAGGCAGCCAGGCATCTCATCAAAACTTCAGAACGGATCATGGGCAGGCCGTATGGTTGGTATCTCTATGGGCTCTAATGCCTACAAAATCCTAGATACCACCGACGGCACAGTACACCTTGTGGGCAAGCCACACTGGATACCTACTTATGAACACCTGGGCATATCTATGTCAGCATTTCCAGACACTATGGCAGCTGACAGACAGGTTGATGCTACCTTTATCAGGCCATCTCCCTTCTCAGAGACACTCGACTGTACTTATTCCAGCATCATCGGGATCAGCTCATACTACTGCACTTCCGACCGACAGTCTTACGGCTGTGTGCTTCTCTCTGTTCCGTCGAGGGACAATACTTGGACTGACGTGGTACACTATGTCAAGTCCACACCCGACGGTACACACTACAGACACCTGCTGGTGTATGTCGCGCACTATAGGAAGACCGTCTCGGTCAATGAGCACTATCCGATCTGGACAGCTGTCAGAGCCCGAGAGAGCCGCAGGCACCCGTCATATGGTGCTATCATTATCTCCACCGATAGAGGCAGCAGCACACCTTATGGTGTAATATTTGAGCCTACTCCCGAGTCTACCTATGGTTGGCACATGGACCTTCCTGCTGCCCTCGTCAGCTTTCCGTCCACCCATGCCGCCGCCTTCCTTCCCTTCTCCGATGATCCCAGCAGAGATGTCCGCCCCGAGTACATTCCACAGCAGTACACCTCAGCTGACAGCTTCACCAGATCAGGACCCAGAGAGTTGGTGGTGCACATGTTCAATATTTCTGCACCCCAGCTCAAACCAGTCCACGGTGTCAAGCAGGCACTTTCCACCCCAGAAGCAGTTCAGTGGCAGGAGGCTATGGATGCCGAAGTGGCTGGTCTGGCCGCCGACAATAAAATGGTCCCAGGGCACCTTCCCTCGGGTACCAAAGGCCTGACCACTCTCTTTGTGTTCTCCAGACCCTTCAAACCAGACCCCTCAGCACCATCTGGCACACGGCAGATCTTCAAAACCAGACAGTGTGCCAATGGTAAGCAGACATACGGCTACCTTCCGTGGGAGACCACCTGTACCACACCTCAGCTTTATGCCTTCAGACTGGCCTTCATCTTCGGCAGCATCTTTAATCTGAAGATGAGCCACTTCGATGTCTCCCAGGCCTTTATGAATGCCAAGCTGGATGTTCCAGTATGGGTATCATTTCCAGCTGGTTACACCTATCAGGGGTTCGGTGGTGCTTTACTGCACTATGCACTGTATGGCCTTAAGGTGGCTGGTGCTTCCTGGCAGAGACTGGTTAAGCTATTCATGCTCAGCTTTATGTTCGGCGATGTGACATTCAGACAGTCCTCTCATGATGATTGTATATACTTCATCTACACTGATTTGGTCAAGGCCATGTGTGTTGTCTATGTGGATGACTTCATAGTGGTCGCCAGTACAGAGCTTGAGGATGCTTTTTGGGCAGCATTCAGAGCCAGGTTTCTGGCTAAGCATCTCGGAGAGGTCACTTCGGTTCTCCAGATGCGAGTCAGGCAGGATCAGCTTGGTATCTACCTTTGCCAGTCCAGACAGATCAAGGACTTGATGGCCAACAACAACATTACTGCTCATTCCTACAGGACTCCTATGGACCCGAAGCTCATCATCAAGAAACCAGCAGATCCAGACCTATCCCTTGTCCCCAGCTACAGATCTATCCTCGGCTCACTGCTATGGCTGGCCCGTGGCTCACGACCTGATTGCTACTATCCTGTGATCTATCTGGCTCAGTTTGTATCATGCCCTTCTGAGGAGTCTATGAAGGCTCTTATCAGAATTGCGCAGTATATGGACAGCACGGCTCACTATTCTCTGGCATTCTACTATCCCGAGACTCCGGTCAAGGTCATCACCATGTTCTGTTATTCAGATGCTGACCTAGCCAGGGACTTAGAGAATGATGCCCGGTCCTATTCTGGCTCCGTGATATTTCTGGCTGGTATGATCTTGCAGTGGCACTCAGGGAGACAGACCATTACTGAGGTCTCCTCCACTGGGTCAGAGTATGTTGCAGCCAGTACGGCAGCTCAGCGGTTGGTGTCACTGATGTTTATGCTCACTGAGATATTTGGTTCTATTACTCACCGTATTGATACCCAGCAGCCCCTTGATTCCGATCTTGACCACGCTATTCAATACCTTGACAGAGCAGCTACAGATATTCACTTTGACATGCCTTCCCTCCAGACATCCTCAGTGCTCAGGCGTCTGCTTGAAAAACAAAACAAGCCAGCAGACGGCCTGACCTCAGTTCGCCCAAACTCTCCTACAATTCCTGATGAGCTCAGTGCAGATGAAATCAATCCCCTTAGATTCCAGAACAACCGAAACAGAGAATATATCAGTACAGCTTCAGCTCAGCCCCGCCTGGAGTTACCTATTCCTCTACTACTGGATAATGATGCATGCAGATCTATTGTTGAGCATCACCTCCTCTCCGAGAAGGTGAAGCATGTGATTATCAGATTTCATGTCCTCCGAGACTTTGTCAGATTGAACTGGATTCGGTGTGCCAGAGTCCCATCACCTCGGAACCTGGCAGACCCTTATACAAAACCAGTTCCTCCAGTCAAGGACATGCAGCCCTACTTTATCCAGATGTTCCAGCAATATATGGCCATGGGCAAGGCTCAGGCTGCATTGATTCAGAAATGATTTACTTGTACTCAGAAAGCAGCAGCATGATCTGACTGTGAGTACTTTGTTTTCCTGTTTTCCTGTTTTGGGCGGTTGTTTGTGTAGCTGACTGTGCTTTGCAGGTACTGGCTTATATTCAAAATTACTTGTGGCTGGTTACTTTATGTTAGTTACTGTTTCCTTAGAATCTGAATCACTGTATTAGATAGAAAATGACATGGCACTCATTGATGCATTTGTGTATATGGATACATTGGTACTCCGAGCTCACTCTATGATATTAGCTGCACTGCAATAGTCACCGTATCACTACAGTGTCTGTTCCGACCGTAAGAGCCACCGCTGCTGTCAGTCATGATCTCTTCCCTCATTCTCCCTCTGCAGTAAGTCTTACCGGTGACGGGCGGATCTGGACCTGCTTCGGCACTTCTTATCCTATCCTTGACGAAGCACCCCGGA
This sequence comes from Cymbomonas tetramitiformis, assembly GCA_001247695.2. Classification (NCBI taxonomy): domain Eukaryota; kingdom Viridiplantae; phylum Chlorophyta; class Pyramimonadophyceae; order Pyramimonadales; family Pyramimonadaceae; genus Cymbomonas; species Cymbomonas tetramitiformis. The sequence continues at coordinate 1,278 of LGRX02025235.1, read as the reverse complement.
TAGCTTGCAGCCACGGTGTGTGGACCTCCAGAGACATGACACATCACTATTCCCCCGACAGCAGGGTGGCACCAGGAACAGATTACTGACCGTGTCAGGACGTTAGGTCTACGGACCAGCTTTTCGGGGTTTTCAGCCCTGACACGGTGTGACTGCAGTTCCACCATTTCCATCATCTTTCTGGATTTTGATTCTGGCACTGGATTAGTGGCATGTATCTTGGTTTGATTGGTTATTGGTCTGACCACCTCACTCGAGGTGGTGTGCTGGAGTTGACATTCAGTCTGAGTTCAGTCATCAGAGTTGTCATCACCGACCCGTCATGACCGCAGTCATCACCGACTCGACTTGACCGCTGTCATCACCGATACGGCTCGACTCCTCTGACTACTTCACTGACCTGATTGTCATCTCCTCTGATCGAGTTCGGTTGTCAGATGAGACAGAGCACACTAGCTCATTTCGCATCATACTCAGCATACTAGAACTATATATATTATATCTTCTGTATACTGAGAGAGGTTCTGAGAGTGCGAAACCCTGAGCGTTGTAGTGCTTCCTGTTTGACCTGTCTGTTTGCTGACAGTGTTTTCTCGCATTTTGAATCAAATTTCGAAATATCTTGGCAGGGCCAAGTGGTGAGTGTTTGCGGAGAGGCGACGCTGGAGTGATGCCTTGTTGCTTCGCCTTACTTTCCGCTCCTTTTCTCGCCATTCCTACCCAACGGGAGCGGATCGGACAAGGTGAATGGGCGGCCATCCTATTTACGGGGAAGGCTGCCGCCCACGCTTCCCCCCCCGGGGGGGCGACATCACATCGCAATGCGGGGGGCGTACCCCCGATTGCTCGAAAGCAGGTCAGAGGTCAATACCCCCAGGTGCTCGAAAAACGAGTCGGGGGGTCGTACCCCGGTGCTCGAAAACGAATGCGGGGGGTCGTACCCCCGATTGCTCAAAACAGAGTGCAGGGGGGGATGAAAGAACGAATATGGTGCATTTCATACGAATCAGCAATGTCGCTATTTGAAAATTTTCGCCTGCGGCGCATGTCTGATCACTCGTAATACTAAAAGACCCCACGGTACGCTGCGCGTGTCGTGGGACCCGCCTCGCGTGTTGGCCCCCGCCGCGCGTGTTGGCCCCGCCCCGCCGCGCGTGTTGGGACCCGCCGCGCGTGTTCGGGCCCCCGCCGCGCGTGTCGGGACCCGCCGCGCGTGTTGGGCCCCGCCGCGCGTGTTGGGACCCGCCGCGCGTGTTGGCTCCCGCCGCGCGTGTTGGG